>PVLC010002273.1:0-34390 GCA_004027655.1 Graphiurus murinus | reverse complement strand
GTCTGTTGTCATGGAGCTAGTTGGGATTTTTTGGTCATATATAAAGGTAGCTAAGTAGGTTGAAAATCAGTAGATGGGTTACACTCGTTTTGTCCTCCTTTTTTTCAAGTTCTTCCAAATGGGAGAAAATACATTATAAGAATGAAAAATCCAGCCAGGTGTGGTGGTGCATGTCTGTAATCCCAGTACTTGGGAAGCTGAGATGGGAGGATCGTAGGTCCGAGGCCAGCCTCAGCAACTTAGTGAGATTCTGTTTCAAAAGAAAATAAAGGGCTGGAGATGTTGCTCAGAGGTAGAATGTCCCTGGGTTCAATCCCCAGTACCATAGACAAAGAAGAAAGAAAGAGAAAGAGATAGAGATAGAGAAAGAGAGAGAAAGAAAATGTTGAAAGAGCACACTTTCAATTTAAGAAAGTTAGTTCCCTTCTCTTCAAACAAGTAAACAAAAATTAGTAGTTTCCATGTCCAAAGAACCAGCCAGAATTCTGGATTTCTATTTACATTGGTGTAGCATGTTTACACCAGGAGGCTGGAGGAATGTTCTGTCACCTTGCTGTATACAGGGATGGTTGGTTTAGTGGTGCACCGTCCAGCACTGCAGCCACAGAGCACCTGTGGCTCTTGAAATGCAGCTGGTCCAAACTGAGGCATGTTGTGATTGTCAAACACACTCAGCATTTCAAACATTTAGTGTGAAAAAATGTGAAATATCTCCATGAATTTTTATGATTACGTGTTGGATTGATAATAATTTAGACATATGAGGTATATCAAATATGTTATTAAGATTAATTTTATTTGTTCCTTTTAGTTGTTTTAATACTTTCATTGTGCATTGTAATTATACATCATAGTGATGTTCAACGTGTTACAAACACACATGCGCACAGCGCTTGGTGCATTTCCCTCCTAATGCCCCCCTCCCTGGCTACCCCTTCTTCTCTCCCTGTACATATTAGTGGTATTGGTAATGATAACTTCAACTATGGCCATAACATTTTTTAAACTGTTTCCTTCCTCAGTCTTCCTTTTCCCCCTCCCCACCCCAATACCCTTCCACTATTCTGTTTTCTCTCCTCATTTGTCTGAAGCCCATTTTGCTTCCTATTTTCTCTCTAGCTTCCACATATGAGAGACAGCATATGACCCTTGACCTTCTGAGACTGGCCAATCTCACTTAGCATAATGTTCTCTAGTTCCATCTATTTTCTGGCAAGTGGCATAATTTTGTTCCTTTTTATGGCTGAGTAAAATTCCATTGTGTGTATATTTTATAACATGGGTGCTAGGGCCTTTTAAATGATCTCTGTGGCTTTTACTATTATTATGAAGAGTGCTGCTCTAGACGGTAGCAGTATCAGCATGATGCTGAAATGTCCAGCCAGCTGTGACAACCTACAACTCATCCATTCTGTGTGTGTGTGTGGGGGGGGATCTGGGGATGGCATCTAGGGGAATTCTACCTCTGAACCACATTCGCAGCCCTATTTGATTTTTTAAGAGGGTCTCCCTAAGTTGCGGAGGGCCTCGCTAAGTGGCTGAGACTGGCCGTGAAGCTGTGATCCTCCAGTCTCAGCCTCCCAAGTACTGAGATTATAGGTGTGTGCCATCACACCTGGCTTCATCCATTCTTGAGAATGTTTTATCTGTTCGACAGCCAGTTCAATTGCTGGCCAGGTTTCTTCTAGCTAGACACAGACAAAGAACAAAGAAAATCCTGTAGAGAAGGGGCCAGGAAGATACATGTGTTGTAAAAGTTTTTTTTTTTTTTTTTTTTTTTTTTTTGTGTGTGTGTGTGTGTGTGTGTAACTGGAGATTGAACCTGGGGCATTTTACCTCTGAGCTACACCCCTAGCCCTATTTTTATTTTTATTTTTGAAACAGGGTCTCACTAACTTGATGAGAGTCTCACTTGTTTGGAAGAATTATGAATCCATTTCATCATTCCTTGTGCAGATCCATAATGTGCATGTGGAGATTTGATTTTATATGGAAGTTTTGGACAGGAACATAGTGAATCTAGCTGGGCATGGTGGTACACACCTGTAATCCCACTACTTGGGAGGCTGAGACAGGGTGATCTCAGGTTCAAAGACAGCCTCAAAAATGTAGTGAGACTCACTTAGTAAGACCCTGTTTCAAAACAAAAAATAAAAAGGGCTGGGGATATAGCTCAAAGGTAGAATGCCCCTGGGTTCCATACTCAGTACTACAAAAAAAAAAAAAAAAAGCGATCCAACAACTATTTTGGAAGACATGGGCCTAATAGAGACGGATAATGTGCAGAATCTTGGGTGATAATTCATGACTTAGGAGGGCAACGCTTTTTAGTCAAAAAGGAAAAAAAAATGGCTGCTGTGTTAATGTTCTGCACAGACAGCAAGAATCTTTCAGGAAGCCTCCATTGTCAACTTCTCAACAACTGGTAATGACTCTTGGCTCCCACACTACACATTTCTGTGGCTACGCAGCAGTATTTCAGCTTTCTTCAGTATCTCATAAAAATCACAGCTAATAAACTCCACTCGGCACCTGAAGGAAGGGTGCTCACTCCTGACTGTAATATACTGGGCTCGGCGGCACTTCAAAGGCAAGGCAGCTCCTCCTGTCTACCTTGCCCCAGTTTCTATCTCTCGGTGAAGATTAACCATGTGCGCTCTGGGAAAATCTGTTCTGAGTTTGCCTTAAAGTGCTTCGGATCCCTTTAAATCAGCCCATCTGTCTGACAGCCCACTGGCCTGGGCTATTTTTTCAACAGAGGTAGGGCATGTTCTTGGTTTCCATCTGATCCTCTTGTTTCCTCTCCTACTGACCTCACACTTTCCATTTATCCTTTTTAGAAGGTGAGGCATGGCTGTCCAGGAGAGTAGCCTGATAATTCTAAAGTTTAATGACAAGTCAGAACTAAAGTTGAGATTTACCGGGTACCTGGCTCCTTATACTTGAAAATAGTTTGTTCTTAGCTAAGGCTGGGTGTCAGGCATACGGTCACAGGGTAACATGACATAAATTTTTAAGGAATTTCAACTGAAAAAAAAATGCATTCCACGTATCCAAGAGTATTTCCTCTGAACCTTTCTTCTTTGCTGTAGCTTTTTTTCCCCTTGTTCTGGGGGTTGAACCCAGGGGCATTCTATCTCTAAGCTACACTCTCAGCCCTATTTTATTTTTATTTTGAAATGAGGTCTCACTAAGTTTCTGAGGCTGCCTGCAAACCTGCCATCATCCTCTTGTCTAAGCTTCCCAAGTACTTGGATTACAGGCACGTACCACCACATCTGGCTCATTGCTGTAGCTTTATTTTGGGGTCTCAACCTTTAGGTTCTTAGAAAACACCTTGTGAAAACGTGCAGACTAGTTTTCTCTCTCTTTAGATTTTTATTGGTGCAATATTCATCATAGTTAGACCCAAAGTGATACATTCGTATATGCACTCAACATCTCTTGGTGTGGTTCCCTCCTAAACTCATTCAACTTAGTGAGGCTCTCACCAACTTAGACTCTGTTTCAAAATAAAAAAATGAAAAGGGCCTGGGGTGTAACTTGGAGGTAGGATGCCCCTGGGTTCAATCCCCAGTACCAATGAAATAAAATCATTTTCTTCTTTGACCATGCCTTAGAAATGTGGAAAATGTTGTTGAATCCTGGCAAGATGGGAGTGTGATAATTACCAAGTCCAGTTAGATAACGAATGTCATGGGATGGCTACTGCAGTGTAGTGGTGGTGGTACTGAGCTGATTTAGGAGTTAGAGTATCCCTAAGTTTTCATCATTTTTCTCATTCCTCTCAAGAGAAAAATACATTTCTCAAGCTTGATTTCACATGTTTTCAAAGAGGTGGAAAAAACAAACACAGATCTCATGAGAACACATCTAATCAAACTTAGCTATTATTGTTAAAAACATGAAAAAGGTAACCAGGCATGGTGGCCCATCCCCGTGTTCCTACTACTTGAGAGACTGAAATAGGAGGATCACGAGTTCAAGGCCCTTCTTAGCAACTTATTAAGACCCTCAGCATCTTAGCAAGAATTTGTTTCAAAATCAAAATAAAATAAAGTAGGACTGATTGTGTAGCTCAGTTAGAATATACTCAGGTATCCCTGTGGCACCCCAGTACTTAAAAAAAGCAAGGAAATAGATTCCACCTCTCAATGGGAGGAATAGCAAAGAATTTGCGATCATCTTTAATCCATCACATATTGTTAAGTAGAGGGAAAATGTATCGAAGGCATGGCTATATTACCATTTATGCAGCAAGGGAGCTCTTATATCTACATACAGAGATGCATATGCATAAAATAACATATACAACAGCATATACATAATGAAAAATACATATATAAATGAGTATATTTGTGGGTACTGCATAGAATAAATATCTTCTGATAGACAGACACCTAAGGAGCTGGTAACACATAAGGGGCTGGGAAGCTGAGAAAAGAGGTTGACTGAATTTTTGCTGTAAAATGCTATTTTGCATTGTTTGAATATTTCACCATCTTATTAGAAATTAATAAATGAAATGTAAAGAATTAGCAATAAAATCAGCATTTTAGCAGTTCTAGCAGGAGGCAAAATTATTCCTGGTAAAAAAGTCTATGTCCGCCCCCACTCCCCCTTCTAGTGATCAGTAATAGCTATGAAGAATTTTGAGTTGTTTTCACTAGCCAGAGAAGTTCTGCTATCCCACCACTATTGAAATTTTATTTTGTTGTTCATTAATGAATTTATTTATTTTTGGCACAGGGTATTGAACCTCTGGGCATTCTACCTCTGAGCTACAACCTCGGCCTTTTGTAAAATTTTTAAATTTTGAAACATGGTCTTGCAGAGTTGCCAAAGCTGGCCTTGAACTTATGATCCTCCTGTCTCAGCTTCCCAAGTACTGGGATTATCAGCTGTCATGTTCTTGTAAACTATCAAAGTAGTCCCTGTAGCTGTCATGTTCTCACTAAGAATCAGGTTCCTGGGTATTTGCAAAACGTTTTTCCATTCCAATTAAAAATCCTCATTTGTCTGTGCCTACCATAACATCTCATCTATGTTTAAAACACAAGAGCAGAACTACTTTATGGAACAGGGCATTTGTAAACATAGTATCATATTTTGATAGAAACATAGCTGTGGATTTTAGCTTCATTGTTTGGTAGCTGTGGTTTTGTGCTATTTTGCTGTGGTATTAGATGGTTGTAGGGAGGTTTAAAATTCTCTTACAAAGAAGGAGCAAAAACAAGAGAAGAAAGGCACACATTCCCACCCTGTCTTGTGCAGCTGGAAGGGGAGCCAGCAGTCATTCCACTGTGGGGGATGAAATATTCCTTGTGCTCGGCCCTGCTTATTGTTGAGACCCTCTTGTCTCAGGAGCTGCCTAGTGTGGCCCCTGAGGTAGAGAGAGATGATTCCAGGCTGTACAGCTTATGGGCATCTTGTCACTACTAGGTTTAGACTTTCATTAGGGGCTTTTGCTTGACCATAATGGAATTGATTGCATTTGGTTTAAAAAAGTCTCATGCTGGCTTCATGGGTTTGGCCACAACTGTCCGAGGTTTTCCATTTTCTTTCTTAATTTTTAAAATCTTCACTTGCATCTCCATTTGTGATACATTTAGCATGATCTTTTGAATACAGGCCAGCCAGGCGGAGCTGTAGTGGATTTCAAGCACGAATGAATCAAGCAAAGGTCACAGCACTAGTCAAAGAAAATTCGAGAATTCGCCAGGTCAGATTCACTTCTCCATTTCCTCTTGCCCCCTAAAAGGAATTTAGGAGCTGAGTTGATGGCACATGCCCATAATTCCAGTGTTTGGGAGGCTGAGACAAGAGGATGGCAAGTTGGAGGCCAGCCTTAGCAATTTAGCGAGACTTTTAGCAACCTAGTAAGACCCCCTGTTTCAAAACAACAACAACAAAAAATAAGACAAGGGCTGAGGGTGTAGCTCAGAGGTAGAATGCCCCTGCATTCAATCCCCAGTACCCAAAATAATAATAAGTAATCACCTCTATATTCATGAACATCATTGTCTTGGGCCTAGAAATTACATATACAATATGCTTATATATTCATAACATTTTGAAGCTGAGAGGTTTCTTAGAGATCATAATGAAGAATTACAAGTTCAGAGAAGTTCAGTGACATGCCCAAAGTCAATTAAAAGTTCCAGATAAATTTGCAGCTTTTGCAACGTGTGTGTGTGTGTGTGTGTGTGTGTGTGTGTGTGTGTGTGTATTACTAGGAATTGAACCATTGAACCCAGGGACATTCTACCTCCTAGCTATACCCTCAGCGCCTTTTGTTATATTTTGTTTTGAAACAGGGTCTCCCTAGGTTGCTGACAGTCTCACTACTGCTGAGTCTGTCCTCGAACCTGTGATCCTCCTGTCTCAACCTCCTAAGTAATCCTCCTGGGATTACAGGCATGCACCACCATACCTGGCAGTTTTGAAACCTTTAATCCATGGCTTCTTTTCCTGAGCAGCAATATTCCTGTTAGTACAGTAGTGGCAGATGTCACCTTCACTTTCATTATGTTTATGATACAGTGAAGCACACCAGGGAATTGCTGTGTTATTGGACCATTGGACAGAGATGGGGCACATGTAAGGAAGATATGGTTCTCTATTCAAGCTTCAACAAAAAACTACTCTGTTTATGTCCTTAGTATTTGTTTGTGCTTCTGGTAAGATTTTGTTGAAACAAGATTCACTGACTAAAACGTTTTGAAATCACACCAATAGTTCAGCCCACATTTAATGCAGGTGTGCATTTAATAGATCATGTACATAGCCAGGTGAAGTGGTGTGTGCCTGGAATCCCAGTACTTGGGAGGCTGAGATGAGAGGATCACAGGTTTGAGGTCAGCTTCAGCAACTTGGCAAAACCCTGTTTCAAAATAAAAAAGAATAAATTGGGTTTGGGTATAGCTGGGAAGTAGAATGCCCCTGGATTCAATCCCCAGTATGAAAAATAAATAAATTAAAAGGGCTATGGATGTAGCTCAGTGGTGGAATGTTCCTGGTTAAGATCCCTCGTAGCAAAATAATAATAAAAAAATAAAAGACCATGTACAAAGCATGCATATGAAGCTGGCTAACACTCCCCACATAGTCAGGCTTGTGACTAGGTGCAGTTGTAGATCTAGTAAGGATTCTTAGTTAAGTGAGTGAGGTATTCCAAGTCACTCTCTAAATTTGGAGGTCCTCTTTCTTCTTCTGTTTGGTCCAGTGGTTCTCAAATGAGGGAAATTTTACCCCTCAGTGGACATTTGGCAATGTCTAGAGACATCTTTGGTGGTGACAGCTAAGGAGATGATATCACTGGCATTTAGCAGACAGAGGCCATGGATGCTGCCAAATATGCTACAGTATACAGGACAGCCACATGACAAAGAAGCAGCTGCCCCAAATGTCAGGTGTCAAAGGTGAGAAGTCCCTCTCTAGTTAAACCCTGCCACAGTGAGGGGCACATCAAGACCCACTGCTGCTGTTTGGTGGGGTTTTTTTTTTGTGCTCCACCACCCCTCATTGCTTGAAGATTTTATGGTCTCTACTCCCTACTTTATTTAACTATTTTGAAACAAGAGTTCGAACCCAGGGACATTCTACCTCTGAGCCATACTCCCAGCCCCAGTTGCTACTGAGGGTCTGGCTAAGTTACTGAGGCTGGCCTTGAACCCACAATCCTCCTGTCTCAGCCTCCTAAGTACTGGGGTTACAGGTGTATGCCACCGTACCTGGCTTTTGCTCCCACTTTAACCATTGATTGTCTTACTTGTTCATAGTTTTTTTCAAGCCAGGGTTAGTCTTAGCTGCTCAACTGGCTTATGTGTCTTACGTGAAGAGCGAGTGTGTTGTGTATATACTTATTCTGAGTACCTTATAAGCATCTAACGTTGGTCAAACATGTAGAGAATGCTTTTCTGAGGAAGATGAGAAAGGGGAAAGTTCAGAGGAATGTCTGGGTGACCAAAGGAGCTGCTGAAGTAAAAATACATACATACATACAGACATACATACATACATATACACATAAATAAATACATAAATAAATAGTCAGCAATCACTAGTAAATAAAGTCAGTAGATTTTTCTTTGTCATATGTGATGCATATGACAAAGATAATGGTAAAAAGCAAGAAGACATGGAGAAGAAGGTTGGGGCAAAGTGGAAGGGAACTTTGAAACCCAGAAAGGAGTTGTTGCTACTGGAGCAGGTGGATAAAAGGGAGCTTCTAAAGATTTCATTCATTCATAGTTGCTATTTATTTATTTATTTATTTATTTATTTGGCATTAGGGCCTGAACTCAAGGACATTCTACCTCTGTGTGACACCTCCAGCTGTGTTTTATTTATTTATTTTTTATTTTGAGTAACTGGGTCTTGCTGAGTTGTGGAGGGCCTTGCTAAATTACTGAGACTGGCAGCGAACCTGTGATCTTCCTGTCTCAGCCTCCTAAGTACTGGGGTTACAGGTGTGTGCCACCATGCCTGGCGAGGGATGCTGTTTTCAATGCCGCAGTCGAGGAAGACCCCACAGAGGAGGTGACGAGTGAGGAGCGAGGCTTCTGTGAAGAAGTGCCTTGGCTTTATCAGCATGTTTGATGTCTTCCTGATACCTCCCCCGCTTTGCCTTTTCCTCATGGTGCCACCAATGTGGGCACAGTTGAGATTCTGCCAGGGTCTCCTCTGTTTTCCTCAGAGAAGCAGCTGGTGAGGAGCCAGAGAGGAGGGAGTAGAAAAGGGGGAGGAAACAGGCTTCCTTCCCCACGTTGCACCCCTGGGGACTAGCAAGAGTACAGACTGTCACCAGATCTGTGGTGATACCCTCTTACCTTGAGGTGCCTGGAAATCTTGCCTCTCTCTCAGAGGTGGATTGGAGAATATTCTAGAAGTTACCCCACAACATAAGCTTGGGATACTTGGCAAGGCAGTCTGTACTTCAAGTTATAACATGCTTCCCGGGTTGTTGTTTTTCAAATGTATCCAAAGGGGTGCATGGGAGCACAGGCCTGTAATTCCAGTACTTGGAGGCTGACACAGGAAGATCACAGGTTTGAGGCCAGCCTCAGCAATTTAGCGAGATCTTCAGCAACTTAGCGAAACTCTGTTTCAAAATAAAAATAAAAAGGGTTGGAAGTATAGCTCAAAGGTAGAATGCTCCGGGGTTCAATCCTTAGTACACCCCCCCCCACACACACACATGAAAAAGCATTTTCTGTTTTCAAATGAATGCCCACAAGACTCCACAATTGCCTACCAATATTGCCTAAAAGGGTGGTAATTTGGAGGAGAAATGAGTTTCACTTTGTAACTTCCATGATAAATTTCCAGTTGTAAAAATGCTAGAAACATTGGGGAAATGTTTTCAAACTCTCCTTCTCAACCAAACCACTGATTTAGATGGGGGGGGGGATCCTCTGGCGTGCCAAAAAAGCATCCTTCAGATGTCCCTGTCAAGTGCCAGACAGTTGCTTTCCCATGAAGACCCGCCATATGGACAGTATGAGAAATCTCAAATTAAAATAAATTGTTATTCAGAGAGAGCCTTTGCATTCGCGCCAAGACTCCCGACTTTTACATTCTGCGGCCTTCGCCACACAATTACGAGGTCCAGTTGGGTTGTTTAAAATATTTGTAGTATTGAATACCCCGAGAGCAGCAGTCTTTGTTTAAATCTCTCTTCTACACCGGAATGACCCTGTAGCCTGTGTGAGGGAAAACATGAGCCTGGGCCCCATCTTCCTGCCTCCAGCTCCCCTCCCCCACGCTGGCTTCTGGGCCTCAGCCTCTTGGCTGGCCTGCTAAACCCTGCAGGATCAAGTCCTCACTTCAAATGCCTGGCTGGCTTCGGCTGAGGCCTGCGGGGGCACAGAGGGAGAAGCTGGCTGGGTGGAACCCTTGATCATATTGTGCGGTCGCTGTGACCTGCAGGGAAATAGCTTTTTACCAGGAAAATAGACTGGTCTTGGTGTGGCTATATTTGGTATAAGGTAGGAGGACATTACACTCTCTCCTCTGTGCCGCTCAATGGTTACTGGCCCAACTTGATGGGATTCTTCTTCCTCGACTTGACACCTCTAATGGTGTGGGGTTATTATAAATGGAATCAGGAAGCAAGTAAGTGGAAGAAGGGTTTAAGACAGTCACTTTCAAGCCAGGTGTGATGGTGCCTGCCTGTAATCTCAGAACTTGGGATGCTGAGATAGGAGGACTACAGGTTCAAGGCCAGCCTCAGCAACTTAAGGAGACCTTCAGCAACTTAGTGAGACCCTCAACAATTAATTAAGAGCCTCCTACCTCTGAGCTACACCCCCAGCCCTATTTTATTTAATTTTGAAACAGGGTCTAAGTTACTGAGGCTGGTCTCAAACCTGCAATCCTCCTGTCTCAGCCTTCTAAGTCCTGGGATAATAGGTTTGTGCCACCATACCTAGCTAACATTCAGCAATTTAGAGAGATCCTGTTTCAAAATATACTATGAAATAAAATAAAATAAAAAAGGGCTGGAGGTGTAGCTCAGAGATAGGATGCCCCTGGGTTCAATTACCAATATTAAAAAAATGAGATGATCACATTAGCCTCCTAGGGCTGCTATAACAAAATACCATGAGCTGGGTAGTTTAAAATAACAGAAATGTTTTCTCAGTTCTGGAGGGCAGAAATCAGAAATGCAGGTGTTGGCAGAGCTGTGCTCTCTCTAGTGAAAAAATCCTTCCTTGTCTCATTCAGCTTCTGGTAGCCTCAGGCAATGGTGTTGACAATGTTACTGTGACATGTGCCTCTGTCTTCACATGGCTGTCGTGGCTTTGTCTATATCCAAATTATCCTCTTCTTATAAGGGTATTGGTCATATTGGATAAAGAGCCAGCCTACTTTTGTTTTGTTTTGTTGGTGGTACTGGAGATTGAACCCAGGGGCGGTCTCCCTCTGAACTACACACCCACCTCTTTTCATTTTTGGTACTGGGTATTAAACCCTGGAGCATTCTACCTCAGAGCTACACCCCCAGCCCTTTTATCTTTTTATTTTGAAATGAGGTCTTGCTAAGTTGTTGGAGGTCTCCTAACTTACCAAGACTGGCCTGGAATCTCCGATTCTCTCTTCTTAGCCTCCCAAGTACTGGGATTACAGGTGTGCACCATTCTGCCCAACTAAGTATTTTTTTTCAGTACTGGGGATTGAACCAAGGGTCTCGTGCATGCTGGGCAAGCACTCTGTCACTAAACTACACCCCCACCTGGCATCCTACTTTTGGAAGGACACAGTTCAAGCTATAAAGCCCTAAAGAAAGGGAAATCGTTTTTCAACAAGATCCTCTACTCTCAGCACATAGCCTCCATGCTATGGTGGCTGGGCCAGGGACAGTTTCCCAGTGAGAGAGAGGATGGTACTAAGCCTCCCTGCAAGATATGGGGTGGACTGGCCAGAGGAACCAGCAAAGCATCACAGGCCTAGATTGCAATTCATAAGCTGAATCTTTGTTAAAATCTTGCTGCAGCCGCAAACACTTGGGCACTTGGGATAACCTTCTAGTTTGGGGATATCAACTCTAAATTCTCTGACACCTGTAATGTTGTTTTAACCGTGTCACTTGTGATTTAATGCACTTTATGTGTGGAATGGCTAGCTCATCAGCAGAAGGATTAAGAGAGGGTTTGGGGGCCTCCCTAATTTATATCTGCCATTGCCCTTCTCTACCCAATCTCCCTGGCTCAAAAAGCAGACATATTCTAGTTTGCTCACTGTCATTTCTATGGTAGTCATCTTGTCTTTTCCTTCCTTTTTTGACTGGCTGGAGTATCTCCTGAATATTCTAAGCAGCTTTCTTCTCTGTGGAGTCCATCATGGGGAAAGAGGCACTTGACTATCGGACGGGGAGAACTCTCCAAAGTTACAAGGGTTAATAAGGAAGACTTCTTGGACATAATCCTCTCTCTATTTCAGCAGCCCTGGCACTCTTTCTTTGTTACTTTCTTTGAGTTTTTGTTTGTTTGTTTTGGTGTTGGGAATTGAACCCAGGGACATTCTACTTCCAAGCTATACCCCCACCCCTTTTTATTTTTATTTTGAAATGGTCTCGCTAAGTTTATGAGGGCCTTACCAAGTTACCCAGGCTAACCTTGACCTGTGATCCTCCTGTCTCAGCCTCCTGAGTACTGGGATTATAGGAGTATGCCAACATGTCTGATTACTTTCTTTGGTCTTGAGCCCAATTATTTAACTTGGATAGGGGAGGGAAGGAGTGAGAACTATGGCCTATGATTTGGAGTAAAAATGGGATGTTGTTTGACTTCTGGAAGGTTCCCTTCCAATGAAGGAATGCCTTCCTACTTTTGCACCATACAAAGAAAGAAAGAACCCCCCGACCCCCTACCTCACTAAACAAAGGCATGATCCATTTAAGTACCTTTGGGAAGCAGGAAGCCATTTCCCCTCAGTGTTTTCTTGTCTGCCTCTCAGAAAGTCTACATACTTTGATTCATGATCTCCCAAGGGGTTTTCCTCAAAACAGTTAGCCTGGACCCCAAATCCATCTAGGATGGCAGCCCCTTATCTAAGAAGGTCAAGGTCAATATTAGTCGCACAGTCTACTAAACAAAGAGATACAACCTCAAAGTCCAGCCATCTGGAATTTCACAGTAGAGTAGAGTTGGCTTCTATACAACCCCTCACTTGGTCAGTTTTTTGGTGGTACCAGTTATTGAACCCGGGGCATTCTACCTCTGAGCTACATCCCCAGCTCTATTTTATTTTTTATTTTGAAATAGGGTCTTGCTTTTGTGTGTGTGTGTGTGTGTGTGTGTGTGTGCTGAGGCTGGAACTCAGGGGCATTCTACCTTCAAGCTACACCCCCAGTCCTATTTTTATTCTTTATTTTGAAACAGGGTCTCACTAAGTAGCTGAGGCTGACTGTAAACCTGTGATCCTCCTGTCTCAGCCTCCCAAGTGCTGGGATTACAAGCATGTGCCACCATGCCTAGCGAAATAGGGTCTTGGTAAGTTGTTGAGGCTAGCCTCAAACTTGTGATCCTCTTATCTTGACATCTCAAGTACTAGCCATTTTCACAAAAAAATATTCGAGTTTTTCCAACAGGTCTTGGATGCAAGAACCACCATAACAAGGACACCATTCTTGCCTGTGTGAGGTTCAACTTCCTGAAGTCGTGGTCTGAGAGGGCATACCAAGTCTTCTGGGAAGGGACAGAAGAGTTTTTCATGATGAGTCCCTGGAAGCTTAGTGCCTGGGTTCAATTCCCAGTCACACACATGCACACATGTGCGAATGTGCACACACACACACACACACACACACACACACACACAACCACATACATACATGCAGAGAAATAAAGAAAATACCCAATACATCTGATTTTGAAGTGTCACCAACTTCCCAAGAAACAGAGAGGTTATGTCACTTGCTCAAGTGACATAGCTTAGTAATTGGCAGAAATGGAATTTGAATCCAGGCATCTGTCTCCATAATTTATGCATTTAATTAAACACTAGTTTAATGGGGTATTAGTGAGATTTTAAAATCAGATGTCTTGGGCATTCCCTGAATAGACAGGTTAAGTCCATGTAGTGATCTTGACTATTAGGGCTTTGAGATCTGTCCAGACAATTAACTGAAATGGCACTGATATGGTCTGAACAGACCTTGAATCCCTGGAGTATCCTTGGCTATTAACACGGAATTATTTCACTTGTTCAGAAAATACTCAAGAATACTTGGGAGGCTGAGACAGGAGGATTGCAGGCAGCCTCAGTAACTTAGTGAGACCCTGTTTCAAAATAAAAATAAAAATAGCACTGGGCATGAAGCTCAGAGGTAGAATGCCCCTGGATTCAATCCCTAGTACTGCAAAAGAAAAAAAAATGAGAATATGGTTTTACGACTCTAGAAAGTTTGCTTTACCAGGCTATGTTAAGAATGTGGGCTGTACGTGTAAAATGAAGAAGTGGTGCTATTTGTGATCTGACAATGATTGATATGTCATAAATGTCTATGTAACCCTGTTGTACTCAAGAAATGTATAAAAATCCGTGCTGAAAAATAAAAAAAAGAAAACCTAAAAAAAAAAGAAAAAAAAATGAGAAGAAAGAAAGAAAATACTGAAGACATCTGATTTTGAAGTGTCACCAACTTCCCATTACTCCAGGGGCTTTAAAATGACAGTATCTGGAGAAAATACTGTCCTTTCTCCCTAGAGACCGTGTAGATGCTAACATGAAAATAAATCGTCTTATAAAAAATGGCCAGGGTGCTTGGACCTGTGAAAGAATGGAGAATTTTAATTTTGATTATCAATATCCACAGTGAATGTGAGACCTAGAGAATTATTACAACTTAGTGGGGTGAGGTGTGCCACTTCTGCCCAAAGATGTGGCAAATGAAGAGTTAATGTGGGGTTTCCTGTGTAGTTGCAGCCATATCTTTTCTTTTGCTCTCCTCAATAGTGAAAAACCTAGAAAAAAGCTAGTTCTCCCTTGTACATTGCCACCATCTGCATTAATGCCAATCTTGTCCCTTTTTTTCAGAACAGCAATCTCCACCCCACCCTCCCCAGAATCACACCAGAAGACACAACTGTGGACTTCTGGTTTTCCAACCATAGAGTAGCTTCCAGAGGACATGCAGTGTGGGGCGCTGAGATCACCAGTTTCCAGGGCTGTTTTACTGTGTTGTGTTCTGTGACAGCATGATCCATCAGCGGCTGCTCTTTGGAAGACAATATAGTAAAAAGAATTGGCCCCTGCTGGTACTTAAAAGGTGCTGGAAGGAGAGTGTTAATTTATTGCTAATATACAATGTGTTAAAATGGGAAGAAAAATGTCTTTTGTTCCAATTTTGCCTTCTGGAGCTGGAAAGCAGGAGAGAGTGGGGGTGGTTAGTGGCCATGATTAGAGGTCATGATCTGGTCACAACTTCAACCTTGTACCTTGTACTCTTTTTTTTTTTTTTTTTTGGTACTGGGGATTGAACCCAGGGCACTATACCTCCGAGTTACACCTCTATCCCTTTTTATTTCTTATTTCAAAACAGGATCTTGCTAAGTTGCTGAGAGTCTCATCAGCTGCTGAGGCTGACTGCGAACCTGTGATCCTCCTGTCTCGGCCTCCAAAGTACTGGGATTATAGGCATGCACCACCACTCCTGGCCAAACCTTGTACTCTTTTTTTTTTTTTTTCTTGCAGTACTGGGGATTGAAGTCAGGGGCATTCTACCTCTGAGCTACACCCCAGCCCTATTTTTCATTCTTTATTTTGAAACAGGGTCTAACTGAGGCTGGCCTTGAACTTAGATCCTCTGGTCTTGGTCTTCCAAGTACTGGGATTACAGGCATGTACTATTATGCCTGGCTTGTATAATTATTTTATTTATTTATTTATTTATTTATTTATTTATTTATTTATTTATTTATTGTGGTCCTGGGGATTGAACTCAGGGGCATTCTACCTCCGAGCTACACCCCCAGCCCTATTTTTTATTCTTTATTTTGAAACAGGGTCTCTCTCACTAAGTTGGGGAGAGCTCACTAGGTAGCTGAGGCTGGCCACGAACCCAGATCCTCTGGTCTCAGTCTCCCAAATGCTGGGATTACAAATGTGCGCCACCACGCCCGCCTGTACTCTTTTTTTTTTAAATCTACTTTTATTGATACATTGTAATTATCCATCATAGTGAGGTTCAACGTGATATAAACACACATACACAAATCACTTGATGTGTTTCCCTCTGGATCCCACCCCGGTATGTTAGTGAGATTGGTAGTGATCCCGTCATAAATGCGCTTGGCACAATTTTAACTTCATCAGTTCTCCTCCCCCCCAGCTCCCTCCTCCAGCCCCCCCCCACTCTCCTACTGGTCTCTCTCCTCACTTATCTGATGTCCCTTTTGCTTCCTATTTTCTCTCCACTTTCCACATATGAGAGAAAACACTCGACCTTTGACTTTCTGTGCCTGGCTGATCTCACTTAGCAAAATACTCTCTAGTTCCATCCATTTTCCTGCAAATTACATAATTTTGTTCTTCTTTATGGCAGAGGAAAATTGCATTGTGTGTGTACCACATTTAAAAATTCCATTTATCTGGTGATGGGCACCTAGGTCAGTTCTGTAATTTGGCAATTGTGAATTGTGCTGTGAAAAATGAGTACGCATGTATCACATAATATTCTTTTTTTTTGTGTGTGTGGTACTGGGGATTGAACTCAGGGGCATTCTACCTCCGAGCTACACCCCCAGTCCTATTTTTTATTCTTTATTTTGAAACAGGGTCTCACTAAGTTGTGGAGGGCCTAAGTAGCTGAGGCTGGCTGCGAACCCAGATCCTCTGGTCTCAGCCTCCCAAATGCTGGGATTACAAGCATGCACCACCACGCCCGGCTCACTATAATATTCTGACTTTAATTCTTTTGGAAGGATTCTGAGGAGAGGTATAACTGGGTCATGTCCAAACCTTGTATTGTTTACTAAGAGGTTGGGGAAAGAAATCCTTTTCTCTGGACCTTGTGAGGAAGCTTTCTGAACAAAAAGGTACTTATTTCTTTTTCTCTGGGGAAAAAAATCATATATTTGTCCTTAGCAGAGACCCTCACATTGCTATTGTTGAAGGCATTTATTTTCTGGCCCCAGACTTCACAAATTTGTATTTACGTTTTCTGCTTGTCCACTTGAGGCAGCACTAATAGGGCTCCGGAAGCCTTTGGAGGTGTATCAGGTCAGCTGGCGACAAGCAGAAAGGAAATAGGTTCAAGATCCTTCAGACCTCACTTCAGGGTTCTGGAAACAGAGAGAAAAACAGTCTCTCAGAAAGGCTTCCAATAAATAATTTCGGAGTGAAGACTTGTGGACTCCGTGCGGCCAGATGGAATCAATGTTTAAAGATGTGAAGACACTTCTGTGAGCTTTGGCCATTTGATTTCCTCCTGCACTTGGGTTTTTTTTTAAAGCCGCTTATAAGCCAGGTGTAATGGTGCATGCCCATAATCCTAGTACTTGGAAGGCTGGGACAGGAGGATTGAAGATTGGAGGCCAGCCTCAGCAATTTAGATAAACCTTCAGCAGATTAGGGAGACTGTTTCAAAACAAAAACTAAAAAGGGCTGGGGGTGTAGCCTGGAGGTAGAATGCCCCTGGATTCCATCTCCAGCAGCTCCCCCCATACATACACACAACAAAGCTGCTTATGGGTGTTAAGGTCCTGAGAAGTGAGAGTAAAATGAACACACACACACACACACACACACACACACACACACACACCCATTCATATATGAATTAAGGTAAATATTTATGTGGAAATAGCCTAAAATTGCCTCCTTTGCCAATATGGAGGAGGGGAAGTAATATTAGCCTAGATCTAACTACCTATTATTGCTCCTTAGGAAATTTATTTATTTAATTAATTTATTTATTTATTATTTTATTTATTTTGTGTGTGTGTTACTGGGTATTGGACCCAGGCTAATTTTTCCTCTGAGCTACACTCCTAGCCATATTTTATTTTTTATTTTTAAACAGGTTCTCACTAAGTTGCTGAAGCTGGCCTCGAACTTGCAATCCTCCTGCCTTAGCCTCTCAAGTACTGGGATTGTAAACATGCATCACAGTGCCTGGCTATTTATTTTGCTGCATTACATTTAACAAGAAGTCTAAGTGATCTCTGAATCTTACATTATATCCAGGCTAATATGGTCCCAGGTATATGAGGGGATTCTCCTTTTCTTCTTGTTCCACTTCCTTCCTATAGAACTAAAGTGGTCCAGATCTATTTTCAGTTCAGGTATGACATTAATCAGAAATGCAGTAGAGATAGGAGAGCTATTCCAGCAGCAAGCAAGTCTTAGAGCTGTGAGTCAGGACATTCAATTTACCTCTGAACTTACATGAACACGTACATACACACACACACCTTTTTCAATCAGAACCTGATATCAGTCCTATGTAGTCTCATGGATTACTCTATTATGTTTAATATCAGTATAACACACCTCTGCCCCACTCCAGCCATCTTTGTCCTTGAAAGAGCAATCTATATTTAGAAACTATTAACATCATATGGAACTACTATTTCTGCACCTTTTATAATTTTGGATATGCATAACACTAAGGAAGTGGTTCTTAAAAATTTATTGAAGGAGCCAGGCATGGTGGCACACTCCTGTAATCCTAGCACTTGGGAGGCTGAAACAGGAGGATTGCAGATTTGAGGTCAGCTTCAACAATTTGGTAAGAACTTGTTTGAAAATTAAAAAAATAAAATAAAATTGGGCTGGGGATGTAGCTCAGAGGTAGAATATCTCTAGATTCCATTCCCTGAACCAAAATAAACAAAACGAAAACCAGAATTGTATGTTTTCAGCTGGATGTGATCTCATACACCTGTAATCCCAGTATTTGGGAGGCTGAGACAGGAAGATTACAGGTTAGAGGACAGCCTCAGCAACTTCAAATGAGACTCTTTCAAAATAAAAAACAAAAAGGCCTGAAGGTATAGCTAAAAGGAAGAATGTCCCTGAGTATCCCCTCCCCCCAAAAAAAGATTTATTGAAGGAGAGGATCAGGCAAAAACAAACAAAAAATGATGAAATCGCTTTGCAATGATAAATTGGGTTGGTAGAACATTATTTGCTTTATTTTCTCATTTTTATCCTGTGATACACGTGAGATGTGCAGCTAATTATAATTACCCTGTAGCTTATAGCAATGAGAGGAATAGAATGTTTGAAGCCTCTCAGTCCTGGCCAGCCTTAGCAACCACACTTGAAGGGGTACCATACAGAGCATTTAGCAATTATGACCGGAGTTAGCCCGTGAAATGAACTGGTGGGATTTTTAGCCACAAAAAATATTACCATGGAGAAAATGAGACGCCAGGCTGGGACACCTGGTCAACCACAGTTCTGTTTCTCTCTGGGATGCCGAGTAGGTCATATTAACCTCACTAGAACTTGGATTCCTCATCTGTAAATGCAGCCGGATTCTATTTAAAGAGCTACTAAGTCCTTTCAATTGGAAAATTGTAGGATTTTGGAGTAAACTAACATTTTCTTTGACCTCATTTTTCTTCTGGGGAGACGCACCTAAAGTTAAATGTAGCAGTCCCATCGGAGTATTCGACGGCCTCTCTCTGGATTACAGCCATGATGTCAGGGAGATGAGCTGGTCAGTGGTCTTAACCTTTTGTGAATCATGAGTGCCTTTGAGAAAACTCTGGATGGTTCCTCAGTAAAACACACACATGCCTCTTTTCGCTCACTTTGTGTGCTATAGCAGGGGCGATGGGCTTCCAAAGGTATATCTTTAGTTGGAATAGCTGTACTGTAGGTTTTTTGTTTGTTTGTTTGCTTTGCTTTTATTGGTGGCATTGGGGACTGAACCCAGGGACATTCTACCTCTGAGCTATACCCCCAGCCCTATTTTTAAAATTTTTGAATCAGGGTCTCACTAGGGTCTGAAGCTGGCCTAGAGCCTTCCATTCTGCTATCTCAGCCTCCTAAACACTAGGATTACAGGTGTGTGCTGCCACGCCCAGCTATATACTGTAGATTTTGAAGCCTCACCCAAGCTCTAGCAGTCTATAGCTTCATTGTACTGCTCTATGCTACAAAAATCCTTTTAGTATCTTCTAGATCTTTAAACATTTTTAGCTTCCTGTACATCTCAGGCCTTTAAATAATACTCTCCCAGATTCTTCCTTCTCTACCTTTCTCCTGAATTATGACTTAGTTAACATTTATATCCATAAATGTTTATTAGTGCTTGCTATATGCCAGGCACATAATTTTACAAATCAACATATTGTATCCTTACAAAACTCCCATGAAAATAGTAGTATTGACATTCACATATTGCGAATGAGAAACCTAAGGCATGGAGAGGCTCAATAATTTGTCCAAAGCATTGAGTTAGTAAGTGATAGAGCTGTGTTTTGAATAAAGCAATCTGATTCCAGGGTCTGGGATCTTTTTTATTTTTTATTTTTAGTGGTACTAGAGATTGAACCCAGGGGTATTCCTTGTAATATTCCTCAGCCCTGTTTTTTTTGTTTTGAAACAGGGTCTTGCTACATTGCTGAGGCTATCCTTGAGCCTGTGATTCTCCTGTCTCAGCCTCCCAAGTAGTGGGATTACAGGCATGTGTACCATGCTCTGCAGGGTCTGTGATCTTGACCACTATGGCTGTTTCCAAATATTTGGGTAATGGGGATTTAAAAATGAAAGACATTCTGTGGAAATTCTTCTACATTCTGATTTGTGCATATTTCCATATGCATATGTTAGTAAAAAAATTACCTTAAAATCTATGGCAATTAGGAATGCTTGAGGTAGCAAGAACAGTCTGTTGGCAGTGACTTAAATCAAAGAGGTATTCACTATTTCTTTAATGGGCAGGTAGGCTGTCTCAAAGCTGATTTGTTAGCTCCATGGTGTCCTAAAGACCTGAGATCTTTTCCACTGTTCCCAGTGTTCTGGAAATCTCCCCCTCATGGTCACAAGATGGCTACCAAGGCTCATGCCATCATATCTGCATGGGAAGGGGAAGGAAGTAGAAAAGGTCTCCCCACACAATTCTATACTTTTGCAAAGCCTCCCCGTGGACTTTTCCATTAGTCTCGTTGATCAGATTTAGGTAGAATGGCCACCTTTGTATAAGGGAAAGTGGAAAAATGAGTCTTCCAATCTCTACAGGCTGTGATGGAGAAGGAAGAAGTGGAAGGGAATCAACACTGGGTATTACTTAACAGTATCTACTATACATTCCCTGGATAAAAACACTTCTGCATTGAGAAAGGAAGAAGAGGAACAGAAGTGAAGGAATAGCTTCTTTGAGATCAGTGGTATCCAACTGCTACTTTTCTCTAGATAAAAAAGGCTTCCACTGATCCAATCCCTTTAGAAGAACGTGTCAAATATAGCTGAGTGAAGAGCAGATTTGAAAGTCTCTCCTATCAAATTGGAAGGATGAGCTCTTAACCAATGACTTAATTTGAATCTTTGAAAAATGGCCATTTCATTATCTTCCTTAATGGAGTGTACATCAAATTCAGTGTGTCTCCCAGACACCAGGCTGGATTGAGCCAGATGGTGCAAGTTTTCTAAGCTTCTCATAATTCTTGTGTATTTTGAGCAGTTGAGATGCCTACAGGGGGCCTCATCCTGGTGGGAGGAGGAGAGCAGTTGGTTAAGTGGTCTTGCCATCAGCTTTGTGTCTGCATAGCAATGATTCTTCCCCTGTTCACATTATCTACTAAGCTCCTTAAAATTCATGTCTGGGGAAGAAACTGTTTTTTTTTCCTGCTGTTCTCAAGTTACCTAGTGTCACAGTGTCTGGCTTGTGGGGTTTTTCTCTTACGTTGACCCAGAGGGAGACAGCAAGATAAGAGTTCGAGTACAAATAGCTGCTTTGGGTAGGGAAAGAAACATTGGTGGGGAAGTGGAAATTAAGACAGGATAGGGAAGGCAACAGGTAAAGGAATGAACTATCAAGCAAATACCACGGTGGTCCAGTGGACCTTGATTTCACTGGGAAATTCTGGGGGACAATGTGAAATGAATCTTCAGGGTTCTTGTACCTACAAGTGAGAGAGCTGGGGTATTTATACACCAACTCTGCAGTATCACTAGACAAAGACTTCTTTCAAATGGTATTAATTCCCTGGCCTTTCTGGCTTGCCACACAGGCAAAATAAACCTGGCTCCAATGGCCAAAGCTAGGCCTCAGACAAAGAAATATAGGTGCTGATGTTTAGAAGTGGTGACGGTAAGGATTTAGTTCTCTCTCTCTCTCTCTCTCTCTCTCTCTCTCTCTCTCTCTCTGTGTGTGTGTGTGTGTGTGTGTGTGTGTGTGTGTGTGTGTGATACTGGGAATTGAATCCAGGGGCATTCTACCTCTGAGCTATACCCCCAGCCCTTTTTATTTTTTATTTTGAAACAGGATCTCACTAAGTTACTGAGAGTCTCGCTAAGTTGCTGAGATTGGCCTCAAACCTGCAATCCTCTTTTCTCAGCTTCCTAAACACTGGGATTACAAGTATGAGTCACCATGCTCAGCTTATTTTTTTATTTTGAAACAGGCTCTTTCTAAGTTGTTGAGAGTTTCACTAAGTTACTGAGCCTGGCCACGAACCTGTGATTCTCTTGTCTCAGCCTCCCAAGTACTGGGATTATAGGTGTGTGCCACCATGCCTGTTCTTGATGCTTTAAAAAAATACAATGAGGAAAGAATTTGTAAAACCTAATGGTCCATGAGGGACCAAAGAAATCCTACAGGTGGAGCTCTAATGTATGAGGGTCTTTAAGAATATTTTATGGAAGAAGAAAGTTTAGAAAGAGGTCTGAAGTAGAACGTTTGGCTGGTATTTGTCTCTCCTGGCACTTTCTACTCTCTACCTAGGTAGACTGCTCTTCACACACTTTTCAGGGGCTCCTAGGATTCTTCAGTATCTCTGCTGGCTTCTGGTTTTCCTCCTTTGTTCTGATCTCCTCACCTTCCTCCCCCATTTTCCCTACTTGAGGAAGGATTTAGTTCTGGGTCAGAGATCAAAAGAATTGGAGCAGAAGCAAAATGACTCTCATAATTTTATAAAAGTGTTCAGTTTGACCTCTCACTGTTAAGTAGTTTTTGACATCTTTGGACCCAGCGTTTATGGCTGGAGTTTCCAAGTGAAAGTCATTAGAAAGAAGTCTTCCGTTGCTTTCTTTTCCTTCTTTTCTTTAAATTGTGGTAAATTATACATTGTGGAAAGCATATGGATTTCAAGCACACAGCTCAATGAATTTTAACAAAGTGAACACACCCATTTGTAACTACCACCCAGGTTAAGGTGTACATTACTAGCACCAAGGCACACACTTCATAACTACCTAGTCATTACTATCTCAAAAGCAAAGACAGTCTTTTGCTATAGATTAGTTTTACATATTTTGAACTTTTATATAAATGGAATCACAGAGCGTCTACTTTTGTTGTGTTGTGCTTTTCTTCTTTTCTTTTCTCTTTTCTCTTCTTTCCTCCCTCCCTGTTCCCTCTCTCCCTTCCTTCCTTCCTTCCTTCCTTCCTTCCTTCCTTCCTTCCTTCCTTCCTCCTTCCCTCCCTCCCTCCCTTCCTTCTTTCCTTCTTCCTTTATTTTTTGGTACTGGGGATTGAACCCAGAAGTATCTTATACCCCCAGCCCTTGTTTTTTTTGAAACTGGGATTGCCAAGGGTCTTGATAAGTTGCTGAAGCTGACCTTGAACCTGGGATCCTCCTGTTTCAAGTACTGGAATTACAGGTGTGCATCACCATGCCCATGCCTGGGTGTGCTTTTTTTCCCCTTCACTATTAGATCTTTGAGGTGCATACATGTTACCGTGAAAAGCAATCCTTCATTTCTGTATAGTATTCAATTGCCTGAATCATGTAGTTTTTCTACCCATTTGTGTCATTTGCAGTGGCTTCTTAGTACTCACCTTTGGAAGGTCATTGAGATGGGAATGGGATCATAATTACATTTAGTGTGTGTAAAAACATTCAAGAGATTGACAATGGCCAATCAAGTCTATGTATTTAGCTGGCATGTATATGGGCTTACTGTGTCAAACATTGAGCTAGGTACTTTATAAGTATAAACTAACTTACCTTTCTTTTTTTCTGTGGTACTGGGGATAGAACCTAGGGGCATTCTACTTTCAGGATACACCCTCAGCCCTATTTTATTTTGAAACAGAGTCTTTCTAGGTTGCTGAGAGCCTCACTAAGTTGCCGAGGCTGTCCTTGAAACTGTGATCCTCTTTTCTCAGCCTCTCAAGTACTGGGATTACTGGTATGCGCCACCATACCTGGCCTTAATTTAACTTTCATACCAACACACTACTATTATTACTACTATTATTCCCATTAAACAGATGCAGACACTTAGGCATGAATTGGTTAATCCACCTGCTTATTAGCTAATGTGCAGAAGAAGAGGAAGTTCTGGCCAACAAGATTGGCTCAGATCATGTTCTCTACCCGTGCGTTTGATTTGCTTCTCTTCCAGCGTGTAGTATACTGCATTATGTGTCTTTATTCTGCCCCTCTGGACTATGAGCTTGAACATATAGCATCGATATTTTATTTTTGCCAGTGTTGATTCAGTGAACAAGCCAGGGACTGTGCTGTAATCACTTGTATGAGGAATGAGTTACTCTGGGGCTGTGAGCTTATGGGACACCTTTTGTCAAAGCACCTAAGATTTTATGTTTTCCTGGTGAATACTGGGAGAGCAGGATCTACAAGGAACTAGGAAGTAAAGAGGGAAAGGGAAATAGGGGAGATACCAAATTGTTCATTACTCATGGATTAATCATGTTAACTGCTCAGAACTGTTCTTAAAATCATTTTATTGGTTCATTACAATTATACATCATAGTGAGGTTCAATGTGTTAAAAACATACACGCACACTCTTTGTGTACTTGTGTATACTATTTGTGTATTTCCCTCCACTTTCCACCCCATTCTCCCCGCTCCTTTCCCACACAAGTTGGTGAGCTTGACGGTAATACAGTCATATATTGCCTGAGTATTATTTGAACTGTTTCCTTATTCAGGCCTCCCTCTTCCCATCCTAACTCTCTCCCCTAGCCCCCTTCAGCTTCTCTGCAGGTCTCTCTGCATTGAAGTCTCTTATATTTACTATTTTCTCTCCAGATCCTACAAATGAGAAAAAATATACCACCCTCCACTTTCTGAGACTTGCTGCTCTCACTTAGCATAACATTCTCCAGTTCCATCCATATTTCTGCAAATGACATCGTTTTGTTCTTTATGGCTGAATAGAATTCCATTGTGCATATATACCACATTGTCTGTATACATTCATATGTTGATAGATGCCTGGATTGGTTCCATATTTTGGCTATTGTGAATTGCAGAACAGTTTTGTAACTTCGAACACAGGAGACAATGAGAGGAAGAACCTAGAGCCATGTTGTCCAATAAAAATGCAACACAAGCCCGTGTGTACATGTTCTAGTAGCCATGTTTTAGAATGTAAAAGAGAAGCAGATGAAATTCATTATCATACTATAGTTAACCCAATATTTCCAAATATCTCAACACATGATCAATATAAGAATTATGAATGTGCCAGGTATGCTGGGGCATGCCTGTAATCCCAGTACCTGGGAGGCTGAGACAGGAGGATCACAGGTTCAAGGTCAGCCTCAGAAATGTAGCAAGACTAATCAGCCTAGCAAGCGAGACCCTGTTCCAAATATATATATATAAAAAAAAAGGACTGGGGAGTGTAGCTCGGAGGTAGAATACTCCCGAGTTCAATACCTAGTACCACACACATACAAAAAAAGAATGAGTTATTCTAGATTATTTTTAGTACATATTCAAAATCTACAGACCATCTTATCTCATATAGTCCCCATTTTAAATGCTCAGTGGCCACACATGGCCAGTGGCTACTATACTGGAACAGCATATGTGAGTAGCTTTACCACTTAAAGTACAGTCTTTGGACCAGGGACATCACATAAACCAGAAATTTGCTAGAAATGCAGAATCTCAGGACCCACTCTGGGCTTACTAAATCAAAATCTGTCTTTTAATGAGCTCCTGGGGTGATTTGTTTGCACATCAAAGTTTGAAAAGCCAGCCTAGTGATCATACTGCATTAACAGGGCATTTTCTAATGAATGGCAGATAATAGCTTCCTAACCCTGAAATCGAAGCCACCAGATCTCTCATTAATGTCAGTTGTTAACTTCCCTCTGCCTCCCTTCCCTCTCTTTCTCCCTCCTGTCCTCATTTCCTTCCTTCCTTTCTTGCTTTTTTTCCCCCTCCATTGGTTCCCACATTAAAAAGGACTTTATTTCAATCAATACTGCTGCTCCTTTTAAATGACAGTGCCAAGCTATTACATTCTGCCAGCTCATCCTTTGTGAATGAAGGGAAGTGGATTCAGCCACAGCCCAGTCTTGCTGCCATTACCCTGTATTAAATGTCCTTCAATTAGTATGTGCAGCAAATCCCCCAGCAAGACCCCCTACTGGTTTATGTCATTCGTGCATTAACCTCATTGGTTACCAAACATCCCTATTATTAAGCCATTAAAAGCCAGGCTTGTTCACCTGCCAGGCCTTTAGTCTCCTATTCCATCTCCTGGAGCATTTTCCCAGATGGAATTCTAGTGATTCCCTCCATATCCATCTTCTCCTTTTTTTATGGGGATTTATTCCTGCTCGCAGCTCTCTCTTCTTTCCCTTCCTTTCTCTCTCCCTGCCTCAATCTTCCTCTCCCCCACTGTGTGTTCTCTTCCTGTGATTTTTTAATACCTCTCTCTCTCCCCAGGAGAAGGTAATTACTTGGTTGAGAACAGGTTGGTTATAGCTGTGTGCACGCTCACCAAGCTGGAGCCTCATCAGCAAGGCTGTTTCCAGCCCCTGCTGGCTTAAGCGACATTTGGCAAGTCATCCCTTCCTAACCCCATCCAATTGTTTCTGCCAGTTTGATGAAATTGTGGAGCGGGTTGCGATATTGGCAATTTGAAGGTGGATATTGCATAGGGTTATAGAATCGGATTTGGAAAACTGGTTCTTGTATATCTTGTCCACTTTTTTTAAAGCAATGAGATATAATTTTAGCCATATGTGTAATATTACGCTTGAATTTTTGGAGAGACAATTCGGAATGAAGACAGAAATGCTCAATCTGCAGGAGCGTGCTTTGACTTCATGGTGACATTTCACCAAGGAGGCAATGGAAGCTTTCCATTTCACTCTCCTTGGATATTGCCTATAGCAAGAGGAACTGACTGGCCGACAGTGTCTGGTGGGCCAAACCTCCCTGCCTCCTGTTTCTGTGTGGCCAATAAGCTAAGAATGGATTTTACATTTTTAAATAATTGAAAAAAATCAAAAGACATATTTTGTGACATATAAAACTATATGAGCCAGGCATGATGGTGCACACCTGTAATCCCAGTACCTGAGAGACAGAGACAGGATGATCACAGGTTCAAGGCTAGCTTCAGCAATTTAGAGAAGCCCTCCACCACTTAGTGAGACCTCATTTCAAAATAAAAAATAAAATAGAGTTGGGGGATAGCTCAGAGGTAGAATGACCCCTGGGTTCCACCCCCAATACCATTAAGGGAAAAAAAATTGTATGAGCTGGGCATGGTGGCACATACCTGTAGTCCTAGTATTTAGGGGGCTGAGACAGGAGGAATCGCAGGTTTGAGGCCAGCCTCAGTAACTTGATGAGACTAAGCAACCTAGCAAGACCCTGTTTCAAAATAAAAAATAAAATGGGCTGGAGGTGTAACTCAGAGGTAGAATACCCCTGGATTCAATCCCCAGAACCACACACACACACACACACACACACACACACCACCACCACCACAAAACAAAACAAAAAAACTATCTGAGATTCACATTTCAGTGTCCATAAATAAAGTTTTATTGGAATTCAACCATGCTATTCATTTATATATTGTCCATAGCAGCTTTCATGCTATAGTGGCAGAGTTGAGAGGTAACAATGAACTGTATAGCCTGCAGAGCCCCAAATATTTACTCTCTGCTGCTTTACAACCAAAGCTTGCCGACCCTTGGCTTATGGGCACTGGTTTCTAACTCTGGTCATAATTTGGGAAGTGTTAAAATACAGATGCATGAGTCTCTACTGGTAAAGGTATTGATTGCAGTACTTGGAAGTACATCCCAGGAATTAGTCATTTTAAGGGCTCTTTAGGTGGTTTTCTTTGCAGCCACAATTGAGAACCACAAAACCCAGTATAAGAAGATGTAAAACTGTATTTACTTATGATGATTTGAGAACCTAAACAAATATTTGCTTCTAGCCAGGTACAATGGTACATGTATATAATCCCAGTGTTTGGGAGGCTGAGACAAGAAGATTGCAGGCTCGAGGCCAGCCCTCTGCAACTTAGTGAGACCCTGTTTCAAACTAAGAATAAATAAAAAGAGCTGGGGGTGTAGCTCAGAGGTAGAATGCCTCTGGGTTCAATCTCCAGTAACTAACATACACACATTCATATTCTCATTCTCATTCTCATTCATATTCTCTCTCTCTCTCTCTCTCTCTCTCTCTCTCTCTCTCTCTCTCTCTCTCTCTCTCTCTCTCTCCTTTCCATAACATAAAAAACATCAACTTCATAAACTTCATTTCCTTTCCTTGTGCTTATCAAGCTGTTTCTGATTCTTGCCTGCTTGTGTAGTTCTCATTGCATTGCATTTCCCTTCCCTCTCTGGAAATCTTTTGGGCTCACATGATTCCAAAAATCATTGAAGAAAAGCAAGGTTGAGCCCAGTGTGGTGGCACATGCCTGCCTGCAATCCCAGTACTTGGGAGACTGAGACAGAAGGGTTGATCGGATTGATCGCAGGCTCAAGGTCAAACTCAGCAACTTAGCAAGGCCCGCAGCAACTTGGTGAGACCTTCCGAAATAAAAAAAACAAAAAAGGCTGGGGATATAGCTCGGAGGTAGAATGTCCCTGGGTTCCATCCCCAGTACCAAAAAAAAAAAAAAAAAAAAAAAAAAGGAAGGTTGAACAATAATGGCTCCTAGGTATAGAACTGAAACACTGGGGCTTTGATGAGGAATGTGTGGCTCCTGTGGGTGAAGGGAGACTGTGATGTCTGGCCAAAGCACAGCTGAGAAAGTCACTTTCTCTTTTAGCCACCTAGCAATATTCTACTCATCCCTTTTCCAGTATGAAGCCCAAGAACCGACTTCATCTGTACCGTTTTCTGTCTCTCTCATACCCTGACCTATTATAATTATTTACTTCCACCTTCTAACCCTCTCTGCAATCTACAGACATTCCCCTCACAGCTGGAACACTGAGTGGCACTTAATGGTACATATGCCTTTCTCTTCTCCACTACTCCTTGAGGGTAGGGCCATGTCTTTTTTTTTTTTTTTTTTGGTGCTAGTGATGGTATTGGCATCAGGGGTGTTATACCTCTGGGCCACACCCCTGGCCCTGTTTTATTTTTTATTCAGAAACAAGGTCTCAATAAATTCCTGAGGGTCTTGCTAAGTTGCTGAGGTTGACCTCGAAACTGTGATCCTCTTGTCTCAGCCTCCCAAATCCTGGGATTATAAGCATGTGCCTAGGGCCATGTCTTATTGATCTCTGTGTCCCTTGCTCCCAGTATCATGCTTATTATCCAGCAGGTGCTCCATAGATAATTTAGAATGCAGGAGGGAAAGAAGAAATGAAGCTCTGTTTTCTCAAGATATCAAGGTATTTACTGAAATACCTTTATTGATATTAGAAGTTGCAGGTCAGAGACATAATGTGTTGTTGGAGATAGCATTTTTTAAAAAGATATTTATTTACATATTTGTGTTTGTGCATTGCAATTACACATGATAGTGAGATTCAAAGTGATATGTTAATAGATCCTCCCTGTGCATAATAGTGGGACCGCTAGTGACACTTTCATGTATGAGCATAATTGTATTTGAGCTGTTCCTTTCCTCGAGCCTTGTTTTTTTTCCCTCCCTGCCTCCCTCTCCCAGTCCCCTTCTACTCTTCTATTGGTCTCTCTCCTCCTTTATCTGATGTCCCTTTCTCACCTATTTTTCTCTAGATTCCACATATGAGAGAAAACATACGGCCCTTGACTTTCTGGGACTGGCTAATTGGAGGCACCATCTTAAGGTGAGTCACTGACAAATGACTCCTGGCTTTGGCAGAAAGCTTTGGTGACAAACACCAACACAGCAAGGCTCTTTACTCAATAGTGTCTTAGTTTTTGGGTGCGATGGTTGCATACTTTCCATTGGGTAGCTTGTAAAAAAACAGGTATTTCTTTCCTACAGTTCTGGAGGCTGAGAGGCCTGAGATCAAGGTGCCAGCAGATTTGGTGTCTAGTGAGGGTCTGCTTTCTAGTGCACAGATGGCTTCTTCTTCCCGTTGTGTTCTCACATGGTAGAAGAGACAAGGAAGCTTCCTGGGATGCCTTTTATGCAGTCTCTACCCTCATGTTCTAAGCATCTCTCAATACCATCCTATTGGGAATTTGGTTTTAACATATGAAGTTTTGGAGGGACACAAATGGGCAGTATCAAATTAAGTAGATTGAACCACTAGGTGGAGACCAACACTGAAAACACACAGGGCTGCTCTAGGGAGGGGCTCACTAGGGGTCCAGGATGGGCCCACTGGACAGTCTGCTTTGCTCAGGAGAAATTCTCCTCGGTAATTACTTTCACACACTCAGCAACTTGGCCATCCTTTGCTTTGAAGCAGCCTCTTGATTCCAGCTCAAATGGCCAGTTTGTTCTCTCAGGGTCTTCAGTTCATCTCTGCTTACTGTATAATCCCTCTTCTTCACTCTTGTGGAAATTACCTGAGGAGAGAGATCATGGCTACTTATTTCCCTGCTGTACATCTGCACAGAGCATGGTGCCTAACATGTACCTGATATGTGATAAATAACTGTTGAATGAATGAATGAATGAATGAATGAATGAATGAGGGAATGAATGAATCTGCATGGGTGGCTATCATTGTCATAAACCCATTTTGTTTGCTTTCTAGAATCATTTCTTTGCTGATGACAAATATTACACATTTCCTTTATGTACTATGGACGGCCATGATGTTGTACTCCCCAACATCCAGACCACTCTGAGTCTAAAGCTCCAGGTGTTTCTGAGATCGTGTCCATGGACCCCTAATTTTCCATAGAAAAAAAATAACACTTCTTTGGTTTCACTAACCATGAACTTATATGCAGCTTTCCCTTCAGAGATAGATATAGGCAATACACCATGATAATATTAGGATCTGTGACTTCGTCACCAATGGAATCTTTTATGCTCATCAGTAATATCAAAATTATGGTAGTAATTATGTCTAAATTTTGTTATTTAAGCTGTTAGCAATGAAACACAATATTACTATACATTTGTTGAATGACCAAATTAATCTTCATTAACCTGGATGAATGCATTAAACTTCCAATATTGTCATTTCCAAGTAACCATATTCCTTTACAATACCATATTTTACTTTAAACATTTGAAAAATATAATATTTTTTGTGGTAATGAGGATGGAACCCAAGGGCATTCTATCTCAGAGGTATATCCCCATCCCTATTTTTTATTCTTTATTTTAAAACAGGGTCTCACTAAGTAGCTGAGGCTGGCCGCGAACCCGGATCCTCTGGTCTCAGCCTCCCAAGTACTGGGATTACAAGCGTGAGTCACCATGCCAAGCTGAAAAAATATTCTTAAAAGGGGCTTCTGGACTTTACCACACTGCCAAAGGAGTCCCTGGTACAAACAAGGTTAAAAATTCTTCGGTGCTAGTTATACGGGTGAGCTTAGTTTGTAAAAATATATCAAGTTTCACACGTATTTTGAATTATATTACGCTTCAGTAAAATGTATTTTTAATTGATCTGGATCAACTGTGGTAATCCTGTATCAGCAGCTAATTAAGAAAAAAATATCTGTCCCAGCTGGCATCATGGCATGTGCCTGTAATCCCAGTACTTGTGAGGCTAAGACAGGAGGATTGAAGGGTTGAAGCCAGCTTCAGCAACTTAGCAAAACCTTCAGCACCTCAGCATGACCCTGTTTCAAAATACAATTTTAAAAAAGGACTAGGGGTGTAGCTTGGAGGTAGAATGCATGAAGTCCCTTGGGGGATTACTGGGACTAATGGAAGCAACCTTCTTCTGCTTCTTGGTTCACAGACTCATGCGTCCTTTCTTTGGGGAACACGGTGCCACATAGAGGTGTCTGATTCAATCCTGGAGGCGGGCACTGCATCCTTGCAGAGTCTTGCCTCAGAGCTGCCATTCAACTGTGCCTTCAGCAGACAATTCCATTGTTCTGTAATGACCAGCTGTGTTTTGCATGATGTAAAGTGTAATACATATGTAATATGTAATACACTTTCCTCCTTCCTGTGCTGTGAAATGAAGCTTCCTGGTGACCTACTATGTTAGACATGATTCCATCCCTATGGATAAGGCACTTTATAAAGCACAGTAGTTTTGCCTGAGGCCTTGCAGGCAGGTAAGGCAAAGCCACAATTGGAATAAATATCTACTCCAGAGAGAATGAATGGCTGGGTTTTTGAAGATGGTAGGGACTCAGTGAAGTCAGCTGCTACCAGTGGCCAATAAGTCTCCTCCAGGAAAAGTATCAGATTGGAAGCTTAGCATCCATCAATTTTGCTGACAGGTGGCAGATAACTTGTTGTGCCCATGTATTATTACCTCCATTTCTACCACCATGGCTACTCCAGTATTTCCATCATGCCATTTCTGTGGCAGCTGATGGATGACAAGGGATTACAGACACCAAGTAGCCAGCTCATCTTTTCTACTTGGATGTTCAGTGTCACCTCTTTGGTGGATGCTTTCTGCTGGGTATTCACATGAAAATCAACCTTTTTGCCATTTGTATATATTGTCCACATGCCCACACTAGTTACATGGATCACCCAAACATAAAAGCACCAAGAAGTGCAATCCAGCCGGGCATGGTGGCACATGTCTGTAATCCCAGGAGGCTGAGATAGGAGGATCGCAGGTTCCAGGCCAGCCTCAGCAACTTAGCGAGACCTTGTTTCAAACTAAAAAAATAGGGCTAAGGTGTCCCTCAGAGGCAGAACACCCCTAGGTTCAATCCCCAGTACCAATAAATAAATAAATTAATTAATTGTAATCCAATTTACATGTCCAGAAAATGTAGAGCAAGGAATACTTGAGAATAGTAGTAATGGCTACCATAGTCTTCATTTGTTATACTGTATAAGAAGGGTCTGAAAGCATGTTCTTTCTCAAATATTCTACAGGTTTTCAGTGAAAGTAAATGGTTATCTAACAGTTTTCTTTCTTCCTATAATCCAAACAGTATTTACTTAGGGCTGGATTAGAGACTATATAGCTATTGGGGTTTTCCTTATTTCCTGGCCTTTTTTAGTTCTGTTAGGGAGAGATTTTTTTTTTTTTTTTTTTTTTTTTTTTTGCGGTACTAGGGATTGAACTCAGGGGCATTCTACCTCTGAGCTATACCCCCAGCCCAATTTTTTATTCTTTATTTTGAAACAGGGTCTCACTAAGTTGCGGAGGGCCTCACTGCAGAGGGCCAGCTGAGGCTGGCCACGAACCCGGATCCTCCGGTCTCAGCCTCCCAAATGCTGGGATTACAAGCGTGCGCCACCACACCCGGCTGAGATTTTTTTTTTAAAGCAGCAGTTCAATGCTCAGGTAAATGGGCTTCCTTTGGACCCACCCAACCAGACAGCTGGTCATGCCCATGCACATTTGAATCTCACTAAGATGCACACGCTTACATTACTCTTTATATTTGTCGCCCTCAGTTGAGTCTCTCCCCAACTATAATGTACACATCTTGAATTCTGAGGCCATGTCTCTTTGTACTTTATAGCCCTAACTCCTAGAATAATATCCTATCACATAAAATACTTTGTAATATTTGTCATTTGTCATCGGTGATGAAATGATTCAAGAAAGCAAACAAAATGGGTTTTATGACAAAGATAGCCACCCATGCAAATAATGCAAGGCAAACAGTTCCCAAAGAATCAACAGGACCCAGAATGGCTTTTCCCTGGGGCACTCGCTGATCTGATATATGTGTTCTGACCACTAGCAAATGGCCTTGTGCATAGGAGCCCAGCTAGTTGAAGGCCTGGTTGACATTTTATGTGGCTAATGTTCAGAGAATCACAGCTCTTCGGGAAGGCTTTATTGAAACTGCATCTCCAAAAGCAGACAAGCTTAGCCAAGTCTATGCCAATTAAAAGAATGTAACCATTTTATTTTAGGTGCAAGACCTTGAGTCATTCAAGGCAAGTTTTCAAGTAGAAAAAGTAGGTTTGGGGAGCTCCTTCTTTCTATTTCTAGTTCTATTTTTCTCCCATTATAACTTTCAACCCCAACCCAGAAGCTGAAACAAAATGCCTTCTGTTTGGGGAAAGACAGAAATTGTTTTGATTTTTTGTTTTATGATCCAAACCTATATATTACTGTCATGGCATTATTTCTCCCTGCACACCCATCATTCATAGCTATGAGGGTGAAATATTCCAAAATAATATGTCATGTCTATTACACATTTAGATGCATAAACTTTGGTTGTCAAGATGGTTATTTAGTAGAAACTTATAGATTCATTATAGAATATTTCTTTTTTTTTTAGCATGGATTTTTATACATTTCTTGGGTACAACAGGGTTAATTACACATTTTTGTTGGGTACAAACTAGTACAGGTAAAGACATCCATGCACATATTTCTCATTAACCCTTCCCCAATTCCCACCCACCCTCCCCCTATCTCCTGGTCAGTTTAGTGATTGACTTTGATGTGATCTTGTAAGTACATC
>PVLC010002272.1:67451-118622 GCA_004027655.1 Graphiurus murinus | reverse complement strand
GCTTGTAATCCCAGCATTCGGGAGGCTGAGACCGGAGGATCCGGGTTCGCGGCCAGCCTCAGCTACCTAGTGAGGCACTCCGCAACTTAGTGAGACTCGGTTTCAAAATAAAGAATAAAAAATAGGGCTGGGGGTATAGCTCGGAGGTAGAATGCCCCTGAGTTCAATCCCCAATACCGAAAAAAAAAAAAAAAAAAAAAAAACTTTGCAAGACATAGTGAGAATCCACACACTACGTGTTCTCCTGGAGAGAGTTGATAGCTTTAATTACATCTTCAAGGGGGCCCATAGTCCTCCAAGTTTCAATATGAAAACTATAGTTTCCCAATGTTGCTATTTAATCTGGGAGTGTGGGGCTCCCCAGCCCATGGAGAGAGAACAGAGTCAGCATTGTGGACATCTGGTGCAGTTCCAGGTATGGCTCCATTTCCCCTGGATCTTTCTCCAGCACTCGGGAATCCAAGGTCAGACCTGCCGGACCCTGCTCGTCTCCAGAAGCACTGCACAGGCGCCCGCGCCGGCTAGCCATTCCTCCACATTGCCATGCCCATTTGCAAAGGCCTTTCATGCCCTGCCCAGAGTAAGTACAGACCAGCCTGCGAGCTCATTAAGCATTCTGGCTCCTGCTCTGTCCATCGTGAAAGGGCTCCAAGCTGCTGGAACAGTGGCCAGCGCCATTTCTGTACACATCAGGATTAGCACCATGGGCAGTCGACAAGAGATGGAGGGTCTGAGTGAGGGACCAGGGTCTGCCCTGCTAGCCTCCTGACTGACAGAACGGCCTGATTCAAGGACTCTGACCACCACAGAGCCTTGGTTCAGAGGCAGAGGCTAGGGGGTCCCTTGTCAGCCGATGGCGTTCGATGTGGCTGCCTCACCCTCTCACTCTGCCCTGAGATAGTGAGACTGAGTGTGGTCCAGCGCCAGCAGTCCTTGTGAGAAGATGCTGTGACAGTCCTTTGCCTCCACGTTTCTCCACTGTAGTCACAGGTGGCGTTCTCCTATACCTCGGGAGGAGGCTTAGCTCTGCTTTTCATCCTGGGCACTGGGACAAGCCCCTCTCATGCTCTCTCATCCTTTTGTCTCAGTGTAGTATTGCATCCCATGGGAACATCACGTTCTTAGACCTAAATTTGGATTTTTTTTTTTTTTTGTGGTATTGGGGATTGAACTCAGGGGCATTCTACCTCCGAGCTATACCCCCAGCCCTATTTTTTTTAAACCGAGTCTCGCTAAGTTGTGGAGTACCTCACTAGGTAGCTGAGGCTGACCTCGATCCTACAGTCTCAGCCTCCCGAATGCTGGGATTACAAGCGTGCGCCACCACGCCCGGCCTAAATTTGGATGTTAAGGAGAAGAAATGGCTTTGTTTGTTTTGGGTTTTTTTTTTTTTTTGTACTGGGGACTGAACCCAGGGGCGTTCTACTTCTGAGCTACAACCCCTAGCCCTTTTATTTTTTAATTTTGAAACAAGTTCTTGCTAAGTTGCTGAGGCTGGCCTCAAACTGGCAATACTCCTGTCTCAGCTTTCCAAGTACTAGGATTACAAGTGCACAGCACTCCTCTTGGCTAATAGTCTTCTACAAGGAAAGAGCACCCCTACACAGTCCAGCTGTGGGGATACCAGCTCAAAGCCCCCAGCAAATCATAGCAGTAATGCTAACGTTTATGTAGTTGTGTAGTATGGTTTTGTCAGCATTAACTCGTGCAACATCAAATCAATACTATGATAGTCCCTTGTAAGAGAAAAAGGAATTGAGGCATGAGGAAGGGAGTAGGTGACCTGCCTGAGGTTACACAGTGAGGAAGTGGTGGTGCCAGGATTCAAACCAGGTCATGTTGGCTTAGTAACCACATGTGCTTAACCACCACGCCACCTTGCCTCCCTACGAGGAGAGCGCCATTTCCCTGGCCCTGCCTCATTGCTCGCAGAGGGACATCGAGGTCTCGCTGGGAGGAGGGCGCCTGGGCCCAGGCACAACTTACACATTCCTCGTTTGAATAGCGCACCAGGCCTCAGTGTCCTCACTTGTCAAGTGGGGACTGTTCTTGCCCTACTTTCCTATGAAATTACTGTGTGGATCAAATGAGCCCCTTGAGTGAAGGCTTTGTACACACTGAGCATTGCTCAGTAAAAGGCATCGCTGCTGTTATTGGTTGAGCAGTTCCAAGTGTCACGCTGCTTGGGGGCGATATGTAGTCTACGACGCTTCTAGAGCTGGTGACCGGGGACCTCTCCACCTGCTTCTCCAAGGCCCAGCACTCCACCCCCACCCTCGGTTTTCCTTCAGAGGAGTCGACAGGAGGCATTTTGTCCTCTAGCCTAGAACCGGACCCAAATCTCAGGAGGAGGAGAAATGCCAGGACACTGACCTGTTTTGCCAGCGCATTTGCCCAGGTGCCCTGGCCAACTCCTGATGCTGCAATCAATCACTGCCAGCCACTTGCAGCGTTCTGTCACCTCTGTTCTCATTCACCCTCAGCTCCGTCCTACTGCGTAGCATCAGTGTCTGTCATAAGCGGGTGCTGTGCTGCATTGCCAACAAGGCCCAGCTCTGGGTCCTGGGACATGGGGTGCAGAACAAGGACGTGAAGAGAACAAACGGTGGCCCACTGACGGCGCGTTTCCAAGAGTCCCTTCCTGCACACCTCCCACTATTTGCAGCAGCTGATTAAGTTGAACACTTGCCCATTTGGTCAACAACTTGAGTGGCAACTGGAAGGAAGGCTCCGGCATCACTCATGCTGAGATAGGGTGCTGCTGGGGGGAGAAGAGGTTCCTGGCTGGTCGAGGCATACACAGTGGAGAGGGAAAGCGTTCCAGTGAAAGAGGAGTGTGGAGGAGAAGAAGCTCTGGGATTCTGGCTGGCTCTGAAGGGCCCATCCGTGGTGGGATTTCCAGGGTCCCTGTTTTCTGGATGGGGGTCCAAGCTCTGGAGAGGTGTGGGGTATCTGGGTCATGGAAAGGAGGACTGGTGGGGGCCTGCCTTGATGGAAAGACAGCTAGAAGCAGGAGTGTACTAAGTGGGTGTTCCATGTGCTCCTCCTTTAACAGATGGGGAAACTGAGGCCAGGATGGTCATGGCAGAGCTAAAACTAGAACTGGGCTTCACGTCGGACCCGGACCCAGACCCACTCCGGGTTCTGATACTCGTTCACGGCATGACCGTGGGCACTGTCCTCAGCCCTGAGAGCCTCGGCTTCCCCACTGTCGAGGTGGGGTGATAAAGTGGGCTGTGCGGGCTGCCCTGAGGACAGAATGTAACAGCCCAGGCGGCGCTCCGCCCCATGCTTCTCACAGTGCACACTGCTCTTCCGACCAGGCCGCCTTACCATTTACGGGATCCAGAGGCTTGAAAGATGAATAACCTGGGCGATTTTGAGGGTAGATTTTTGGCAGGTGTTTAGGGAACAGAGCAGAGGCAGCAAACAGGGCGCTCAGACGGGCCGGAGAAGGGAGAGAAACGTGGTCCTTCCCCCACCATCGCTTGGCTCTTCCCTTTTCAGTGCCTCCTTCCCGCTGTCCTGATGACTTTCCTTCCTGCGTTCCTCCCCCTCCCCCTGTGACCACTCTTACTCAGCCATAAATAGAAGTGCATTCATCATTACTTTCTGTTTTTAATGAATAATATACTATAGCCCCTGATCTGAATTTTAAAATCACCCTCTCTCTTGCTCGCTCTTTGTCAATTTATTCAATACACATTCACCCAACATGTATTTATTGAGCATCTGCTATGTGCCCATCACTGGGCTTGGAGCTGGGGATACAGGGGCCAACAAAGCAGCCTGAATTCCCTGCCTACATGCAGCTTCTCCTCTGGTGGGGGAATTGCCATCTCTACCCCCGTCCTTCACTTAATATATTTAGTCTCTGTTTTTATCGCTTTCTTCCTTGGCTGACAGGTGTGTGTGTGTGTGTGTGTGTGTGTGTGTGTGTGTGTGTGTGTGTGTGTGTGTGTGTAGGTCCATGGAGCTCCAGGTAGAACAATCCCCACCATGACTGAGACCCATTGGTGTAGTCAGCTTGGTTAACACCCAGAGGAGAGCAGAGGAAGCAGTAGAGTCGATGGATGACACCACCTCCAGGTCCCCACCCACTCTGATGCTCTCTGCGACCTGACAACCATTTCAGTTTACATAAAGGAGTGGTGGCAACTGGCTGTTTACACAGGCCTCTCTGCAGAGTCATCGGGGGTGTGGCTTGGTGTCCTCCATGGGTAACATACTGTTGGGACTTACGGCAGGGGTTCAGGAACTTCTGCTGCATACACGTGGGTAGACAGGAGCTGCTTGAACTGTCTGAGTGAGGATTGTGATTGGTGGCAGAGTTTATCTGACAGCAGCTGTAATTCTGAGCCTTCATACAGAGTGACAGAGAATGCTAGCACTCTTCATCCTAGAAACCTAGTTGCTGGTCCTCTCTGTGACTGCTGAGGTTTACAAAGTCCTCCAGAGTGTCTGTGAGGGAGGAGGGTCCTGCTTAACCCAGAAATGCTATTCTCAAGAGCAGACGGAACCAGGGAGAGGAAGGCTGGCTGTGGCTTGCACAGTAAGTGCCTATAATCTGCTCAGGGAGGCGAACTCGGGGCCTTATCCCTCTGAGCAAGAGATTAAAGGCCTGAACTTGTGATTGCTGCTCGGCTGGGGATCTCTGCCATACAGCGACGGGGGCCCTGAGAGCGCAGCTGCCGCTGGAGGAAGTCAGCGTGGGGGACTGCCAGTGGCAGGCTGTTGAAAACAAATGGGGCAAAGAAACGATTCCGATGCTATCGATTGGAGCTGATGTTTGCAGAACAGCCGGAAATGACTTACTTGGCTTCAAAACCAATAGGGAGACTGAAGTCAATGAGCCCAGGACAGATCTTGCTGAACCCTGCAAAGGGTTTTTGTGTCCCCAGCCCTTCCCATCACCCCCTACTCCCCGAAATACCTACATATAACCCCCCCACACCACCCCCACCAAAACCCTGGCCTGAGAGACTTTCCCAGCTAACCCTGCTCCTTCTTCCCCTCCCTGCTTTACCTTGGATGGCCTCCAGCTGCAATGCCTTCCTCAGCCTCCCACAGGCTGGTTGCTGCCACCGCCACATCTGGCCTCTGGTCCCCCCTTGCTACTGTCATCAAGGAGATGTGCATGAGCGCCTTCGCCCCCTTGGTTCGCTGAGACAACTGGAGCTTTTGTCGTTTACTTAAAAAGAACTCCACTAGTAAATTACAAGAACAAACCAGGGACAGAATGCAAAGACCTACTGATGGATGGTTTGCAGAGCAGGGATCCTTTGGTCCAGCAGAACTCAGGGTTGGCATGGTGAGTGGAGCCTGCTAGAAACCCAGGCCCCTGCCTGCTCTCTCCCCACCCCAGAGCCCTTTTGCCTCTACTTTGTGTTATCTTGGGGCTCCGAGAAGCAGATGCCGAGAGGAGATTAAAGGAGCATGGGTTATATTAGGGAAAACACTTATGTGAGAAAAATGGTACAGAAGCTGAAAGAGTGAAGGATAAAAGGAAAGAAGGCTGGGTAAAACCACACTCCCCACCCTGGCATCCCAGGAAGTTTGGGTAAGGCTGCCGGGGAGTCCTCGAACCAACATGGGCTGTCAGGGGAGTTTTGTATCTCCCAAGAATGAGCCTGTTTTGTTGCCCTGCTGTGCTGGGTCATGGCTGGGAGACACCCCTGGCAAGTGTGGCTTTGGTACCAGTTGGTGATAGACTTTTTTCTTCTTAAACGGTACTAGGGGTTGAGCCTAGGGACATTCTACCTCCAAGCTACACCCTCAACCTTTTTAAGTTTTTATTTTGAAACTGGTTCTTGCTAGGTTGCTGAGAGTCTTGCTAAGTTGCTGAGGCTGGTCTTGAACCTGAGATTCTACTGTTTCGGCTGCCCAAGGACTGGGATTACAGGCATGCACCACCCACCCAGCTGTGACAGACTTCTGAGTCCAGTGCTGGGAGCCCTGGTCAGCTCTACTCCCTGTGCTGAAGGTCTGTCAGGCTCGTTCTAGTGGACTCGATTACCCTGAGGGCTTCAGTGTGCCTGCAGATTCAGTGGACTCTTTCTCTTTCTTGTTTCTTCCTCTGGATGTCCACGTGGCTTATTTCTACTATCCCCTTTTCTATGAGGCTTTCCCTTACTCCTTAGATTGCAACTTTCTGTCCACTATCCCTTCCCTGCTTATTTCTCTCCCTAGCTCTTACCTTATCTAACCTACCATATGCTTTTCTTATTTATTGGATTTACCGTCTTTCTTCCCTACTAGGATATATGTTTGATGAGGGCAGGACTTTTTTTCTATCTTGTTCACTGTTATGTCCCCAAAGCTGAAACAGCACCTGTTTGTTGAAAGAATAGAAGCATGACTATTGTTTAGAGTAATCTTTGGGCTGTGTCTTCAACAGCTGGGTAGACCTCAGAAAAAGGGTTGCCTCCTTTAGTGATTAAGAGGGTCGCATCCCTTTTCTGGAACTGGAGAAGTAGGTGCTGTGGTGCAGGGATTAATAGCCTGGGGTTTGGCATTGGACAGACTCACGTACTGGTCCAGCTCCATCATTTATCAGCTGTGTGACCTTAAGCAAGGCACTTAACTTCTCTGATCCATAGCTCTCTCTTCGGTGAAATGAGGACAAAAATCTACCACTGTCAGAATGGTTTCAAGGTTGAGAGGGTTCTGATGGCCTCAGCTAAACCCAGATGAAGAGTGTTCCTATTTCAGAGGCAGGACTTGCTAATGGTTTAACAAATGACTTTTCCTATGGAGGGAAAACCAGCTCAGCGCAACTCTCCAGGGCCTTTGGGGCCCTTTCCCATGTTCTCTCACCCTTAGTCACTCTCTTTGCATAAATAGCAGTTTGATTGTGGAATTCCTTAATCATACTAAGGCAGGACTGCATATCTGCTCCCATGCTATACCCCCAGGATCTGGCACTGAGAAGGCACTCAGTAAATACTTGCTAAGACAACGACCAAATAGAAGCTTGGTATTGCCATCTCTATTTTACAAATATGGAGACAGAGGTTTGCATACAGTCACAGAGCAAATGGGTGGTACAGCTAACTGAGATCCAAAGCTCCCAGGTTTGAAGCTGAGAGTTTTCTCCTCTGTGGAGCTACCAGAGGAAGGTGGCTTCTTTGCATCATACCTACCCAGAGGAAGAACTCAGGATGGAGGCCCAGACTCCTAATGGTCTCAGGACTCATCCAGCCCTCTATAGCAAGTATCAGGTTACTTCAGTTGGAATTGGGGGACAGTGTGGCCTCATGAATATTGAACATCGTGCCTTAAGCCCATTGACTTTTATCACCAGGACATTGGATTATACACTGAGTGAATCATTTTTGGTTGGCAGGTAGAACTCTCTCTTAATTTTTTTTTTTTTTTTTTTTTTTTTTTTTTTTTTAGTTGCTCCTGAATTCTTGACAATGTTGAGTCATCCCTTGGCAGAACATTGCCAGTGTTGTTGTGGCGGTTGGGACAATTGATGTAAGCCAGCCAAATGGCTTAGTTAGCTAACCTATTGGCTTTCTTTATATAAGGCGGTATTTACCCCCTGCTCTGAGGGGTCTTTGAAAGAGCCCTAGCAGTCCTTTGATCCCCGTGGAATGCTTTCACAATCTCAAGGGTGGGCAGAAGTAGGTAGAAGACTGGAAGACGGAGGAAGTATCTCTGCAAACTGCAAATGATGAAGCCTGTTAACAATTCAAGTTAGGCTATCCGTGCTTAAAATAAGACTCAGGCATGCACACAAATACACAAGCACTCAGTGATGAAAATCTTCAGTCTTTCTTGTACAAACAGCTGCGTTTGCCTGTAAATGATGCAATTTAAATAGTGTCACAGGTAAGTGGAGTGTAGCCTCCAAAAGGTCATTTCTTTGAGAACCAAAGGAAGAGTTGCTGATGGGGTATGGTGCTCAGGAAGCACCTCAAAGGTTGCTCTTTCTCAACCCCCCACCCATTCATTCTGCTTTGGGAGTTGTGACTTTTCCCCCTGGATCACTGTTAGAAGGCATGGCACTGGGCCTTTTATTAAAAATCAAGTACAGATGTATGATGAGTAAGGGATGGCATATTAATGCAGTGGCACACAGTAATGCTTAACCATTTTAGGTGTCAAGTGAGTCAGCCAATGGCCTGGAAAACCTGGGAGAGTGCAGGGATAAGGTACAGTTTGGCTGTGGAGTGAATATTTGTTGTTTCTGCTCATCAGCATATTTTTTCTAGGCACAGAATCTTTTTTAAAATTTTTATTGGTGCATTATATACATAATAATGGATTAATTGTGATATATTCATATGTGCACACAGCATTTAGCATAATTTGGTCTGTCTCTTTTCCCATACCTTCCCTTTCCTTCCTTCCTCCCTCCCTCCCCTAACCTCCCTCCACTGACCTGCTGGTCCCTCTCCCAATTTTCAAGAGACTCTTCCTTCCTTCCTTCCTTCCTTCCTTCCTTCCTTCCTTCCTTCCTTCCTTCCTCTTCCTTCCTTCTTTCCTCTTCCTTCCTTCCTTCCTCTCTCTTTCATTCTTTTTTTTTTTTTTTTTGTGGTACTGGGGATTGAACCCAGGGACATTCTACCTCCAGGCTATACCCTCAGCCCTTTTTATTTTTTGCTTTGAAAAAGGGTCTTGCTAGGCTGCTAAGAATCTTACTAAATTGCTGAGGCTGGTCATGAACCTGGGATCCTCCTATCTTAGCCTCCCAAGTCCTGGGATTACAGTTGTGCGCCACCACACCCAGCTTCATGAGATCCCTTTTTGTTCCTTTTTCTTTACTCTCTAGCTTCCATATATGAGAGAAAACCTATGACCCTTACTTTCTGAGTCTGACTTACTTTACTAAGCATGATGCTCTCCAGTTCCATTTTCCTGCAAATGACATAATTTTATTCTTTATGGCTGAGTAAAGCTCCATTGTGTGTATACCACATTTTCCTTATCCATTCATCTGTTGACAGACACCTAGGCTGGTTCCTTAGGTTCCTTAACTTGGCAATTGCAGGCACAGGATCCTGATTTTTCTTTGGGGAACTATCCCTCCTCTAAGTACATGGAACTTCAGTGGGCATGTGGTCTAGGTTTAACCATTCAGAGTATTGCATTCTCTTGCCCACTGTAATTGGCTCAAGAATAGGCATGTGAATTAAATCAAGTTGGTAGGAGCCTACCTCACACTTGTGCTGGAGCTTGTGAGATAGTTATGTTCCTGAGGGTTGCTAAGTTGGTTGGGTGTGAGACTGGAGCATTCGGGTGGAGGTGGAGAACACAATGGAGAGAGAACCTCCATTGTAAAGAGAGAGCCTCCTGTGTGTAAATAAATCCAAGACCGAAGAAAGAAGAGTGGAGAGAAGAGAGGGACACCCTGAGGATGTCATTAGAAGCCCTGGGCCATGTCATGCCTGAAGCCAACTTACTCTTTTAAGATATATAACAAAATAAACTAATCTCTCTCCACCTTTTTTCCCCCCTAATCTTGTCACCTGAAATTGAATCTTGATTGATATATTTTGTGTATGCACTGCCCTTTTACTTCCATCATGCCATAAGCTTCCTGAAAGCAGGGATTTTTTTTGTCTTACTCATCTTTGAATCTTCAGTATCTAGCATGGTAGAACTTCAGTACTGAGCTGTAGTAGGCAAAGAGGAAAGGTGCCAAGAGCATTCACTTTAAGCAAAGTGGTCTTGAACAAGAGAATAGTCTCTCTCACTCTCCTAGCACAGAGGCAAAGCTGAAGAGATGTATCTCTTTTCTGGCCATTGTGCAAAGAGCTTGGGAGAGGGGAGAAAATATCAGAATAGATTATGAGAAAGAAAGTGGAGATAGATCGAGGAAAGATATCTGCAGCAATCATCCATGAGGAATGGCCGAGTGTTGATGTTAGTATTGAGAGATGAGATGCAGAACTGAATGGGGGTTGGAAAATCAGGAAAAGCAAGAATTCATATGCAGCTATCTAAACTGGCAAATGGGAGGCGAGTGGGTGGGTTTTGGAGACAGAAGCCAATATCTGTGGTTTGGCACTTGATAAAGATGAGATGTCAGGCCCATTCAAAGGGGGCAAAGATGGAGTGAGTGAGGATAAGAGTATTGGGTGCCATCCCAGGGGGCCACAAACAGAAGGGGGTCACAAAACACTGTTCCCCATTCTAACCCTTCTTCTGGAACTGTTAAATTTGGTAACCGAAGTTGCCAATACTCTTCTTCCAACTCTTCTTTCCACAGAGATGACTTAACTTGAGTGGGAAAGTGAGTAGTGGGCTTTAGACACATCTCAGTATATCAAGATTATCACAAGTCTACATCGCCCTGGGAGGCAGCCCCTGCCAGGTGCCCTGTCTTCCAGCTTGCTGAATCACTGTCATTTCTATCTTCCAACCAAAAGAGATCATGTCATATTTCACACGACTCAGGACACCTGGTCCCCAAACAACTCTGAGCCAGACTCCTTGAATCTGTTCTCAAGCCTCCATCTGCAGATGCAGGGCTCCTGAATAGAGACAGGCTCCATGATTGAAGTGGAACTTATTTAATAACTCTGAGCTGTAGGTGTTTCTGGGGGTGATGGGACAGGAACCAGGTAGCAGTGGTGGCCCTTTTTAGAATTCTTAACTGCATCCCATAGGAAACGTATCCAGTTCCAGTTTCCTTTCTTCTCCATCCTCTGACTCCTACAAATCCCTACTCTGGCATCAATTGAGAGCTGCATGTGGGAAAATGTTGGCATTGCTCTTCCTCTTCTATGTGGCAGATTTTAGAGGGTATAATTGAAGAGCCTGGAGACCCAGATTCTAATTCTAGCTCTTCAAGACCTTGTCCATTGACCTTGGGAAAGAGTCTTTCCTCCCTGAGCCTCAGAGGCTTGTTGATGCTGGAATTCTGAAAACAAATGATAAAGTGAATACCCATCCCCCTAGAGTCTGGGTGTGTATGAGTGGAATGAAGTCCAGGGCCAGGAAGGCTGAGCATTGGCCTCCGTGTCTGGAACTTGCCTTGTAAGATGTCTACAATCTCTTTGGGCTGACCCTTGCTTTCTATACGTGCCCTTTCAACCACGCCTCCCAGTAGATGCCTGGATATTTTAGTTAGGAAATCTAAAATTGGCAACAACTGTAGAGGAGACCAAAATGTTGGCCCACCAGAGACTAAGAGGGGTTCCAATAAATGAAACTTCAACATTTAAAAGATTCAAGTACAATTCCCTCAGAAAAGTTCCTGAAAGTAAAGATTATCCACTTAAACACCCAAAGATAGCATTTACGAAAAAGGCACTTTGCAGAGAAATCAATCTTAATGTTGCCTTTCACAATTCCAAATCCCTCACGCTCTATTACAAAGTGGACCTTTAACCTTTCCTTGGGTCTCTGTTCATCAGGACCCTCCCCAGTTGGACCTGTTTCTGCCTCGGGACCTCTCTTTTGTAATGTGAGTTATGGGAAAATGGGAGGACTAGTAGTCATAAAGCCATTCTATGCTGAGCACTGATGCCAGGAAGGGTCCTTCCTGGTCATTAGGTTCCCATCTGTGAGCAATTATGAGGGAAGGAAAGGTAGAGAGTGAAAGGGAGATGCAACATTCTGCTCAAGTACAAAACTTTGGGATTTTCTCTCCAAACTCTTGTGCTGAGAATGGTCTTTTGAAATCTTTTACCCACCACTTAAGCACCTGCTTCTGAGTTTCCCAAGGGACAAAGAAGCAAAACCTCATCTGTCTTTGCATTAAAAAATATTTTTTGGTAGCTTAGAAGTTGGGATATTATCAAGTGATAAAGTGAACAATGACATTCCTTTCTTGTCTTCCTTTTCCCCCATTACAAGAGCATTTATACCTATTTGAAACATAGTAAGATGTATGTATGAAGGGCATATTATTTATTCATTCTATGGATTTTCTTTGTTATAATACACAATCAGGGTTCCTTTGTAATAACTTTTAGGCCCCATAGGTCTATTGTCTACAGATTGAAAGTTGCTATTCTATAACAAAAAATGTACTGATAGCATATATCTAATGTTCCCTACATGTCTGCCACTATGCTAAGTGCTTTAGATATACTGTCCTGCCTAATTCTCATGATTGCCTTATAAAATAGATATCTATATTATTTCAGTTTTAGAGGTGAGAAAATATGTGTTTAGAGAAGTCAAATAATTTCTTAGGTCACATGAATAGTAAGTAGCAGACTAAGAATTTAGACCCACATGTTTCTGTCTTCAAAATCTATTTTTTTTTTAAACTGGAGATTGAACCCAGGGGCATTCTACCTCTAAGATATAGCCCCAGCCCATTTATTTATTTATTTACTTACTTATTTATTTATTTAAAATTTGAAACAGGGTGTCACTAAGTTGCTAAGGCTGGCCTTGAACCTGTGATCTTCCTGTCTCAGTCTTCCAAGTGCTGGGATTACTGGGGGTTTTTTTTGTTTGTTTGTTTGTTTGTTTGTTTTAGTACTGGGGATTGAACTCAGGGGCATTCTACTTTCGAGCTATATGCCAGCCCTATTTTTTATTCTTTTTTTTGAAACCGGGTCTCACTAAGTTGCGGACTGCCTCACTAGGTAGCTGAGGCTGGCCAAGAACCTGGATCCTCTGGTCTCAGCCTCCCAAATGCTGGGATTACAAGTGTGCACCACTATGCCTGGCTCTGGAATTACTGTTTTTAATCACAGAACTGACATTTGACATATATGACTAAACATACTTCAGAACTGGAATGTTTGAATTCAGTTATTTATATCTTCTGCAGATCTTGGCATATAGAAAAAGTTCAATAAATGTTTCTTAATTACTTTTTACTTTATTCATGGTAAGGCTTTTTTTTTTCTTGGTTTGATTCCCATGATTTCACTACTTATTTCAAATAGTAACATTTTAACCTTCTTGAGTAGAAGCCATTGAACATCTTGGGTGGCCTTGGTTGCCAAGTATCATTTTAAGTTCTGAGTTTCAAATCAAAAATTAATAGGTAGTTGTCAGAGAAGTAACTGAGCTAGAACTCCTGACTCTTAGTCTAATTAGAGAGCTCAGTGATGATTCTTTTGTTTACAAACTATGAGTCATCCAATCTATCACCCAGGGCAATCAGCTGATCTTCATTATCACCACTACCATCATCATCATCAATCAGTATATATTTACAGAGCTCTTTATGCTTATAAGATACTTTTTTTAGATTCTAGGGTTAGATAGAAAAACTGTAATGTGTGTCCTATCTTCAAAGAACTTCTAATCGGTTGGGAAATAAATTATGGAGATAGATTTAGCTTGGGCCTTCAAAGAAGAGTTGTTTGTAAGAGATTAAGGACATTGTTAGGATTTATAATATTCTAAACAGAGGAAATATTATCAGCAAAAGCAGAGAGATTTTGATGTATGTGTTCAAGTAAATACAAGCAATAGAAAGGATAGTGTTTAGAAGCTCTTACCCATGTTTTTTGTGTGGTGTGAGGTAGGGATCTATTTTTTCTCCATAGGGATTGTTAATTATCCTAACACCATTTAATGAATTATTGATACTTTCTTGTCTAATTAAAAATAACATATTTTTTCCATATACCAAATTCCCTCAAAGATTTGGGACTGTTTCTGGATTCTATTCCATTTTATTGTCCTCATGTCTGTATCTGAGCCAGTACCACATTATTTATATTCATATAGCTTTGTAATATGTCTTGACATCTGATAGGACAAGCACCTTTTCTTTGTTCTTTTTCAAAATAGTTATGGCTGTTCTTGCACATTGCCTTCTTCATACAAATTTTAGAAATTGCTAATCAAATTCCCTGGAAAAAAAAATCACAGGAGGCATGAAGGGAATGCCATGAGACATAGAGGGAGTGTAATGGGCCATGAGGTTGGAAAGTAGTTTGAAGGTCAAATAATGGAGCCTTTGACTGTCCAGCCAAGACATGCAGAGCCTGCAGCACTTGTGGGCTTTTCTAAAGAAGCTGAGATAACTTCTGGCATCCAGGCCTTCCCTTAAGAAGCTTGTCTGTAATGCTTGGCACGTAGGTAGCTACAGACTGGCCAGAACACCCATGTCCCCTGAGACCTGCGTGGCAGGCTGACGAGAGCACTCAGCCTATGTTGGAAGAGCAGAGAAAGGCTTGTCCATCTGCGTATTTGGAACTAAGAAGTGACCTGGTTCTGAGGACCTAAGGCAGCTCCTTTCTCTCTGCCTTGGTCTTTTCATTGCCTCTGCCCCTCTTCACATGCAGCCCTCCCTGGCTGCCATCTGTCACAGTTACAGATGATTGGACAAGGATAAGGAGAGAGAGTCAGCCGCCCATTGTGTCTTCCTCTGAGGACTAATGTCAGCCCTGGATCAGAAATCACGGGAAGCAACCCTGGCCTCTGGGTGAGGGGAGGGAGCACGTGGGTCCCTTGGACAAGCCTCTAAGGACGGGCTGCCCTCTCATCCATCCCATTCCATTAGCTACAAGACAGAGATGTGAGAACAGGGAAGTGCCTCTCCCTGTTTGCCTCTCTGGTTTTTCTTCTTTGGTTTTTTATGTATTTCTTCATTCAATAAGTATTTATTGAACATTTGCTATGGGCCAGGTGCTGAGTAGACAATGTTAGCAAAACAGAGTTGGTTTCTGTCCTCATGGAGCATGTGACCCAGTGGGGGAGAACTAATAAACATGTGACACGCTTCTCCTCCAAACACAGTTCTCCCTCAGGAAGCCTCTGCGAAGTGGAAGATGGAGAAAGGAGTGATGTATCCATACAAAAGGATACGCATGCTAACATGGGGGTTCAGTTGGGTAGATGAGTAATGGACAATCTGAAAGAGTCTTGAAAATCTTACCTGGGTTCTCATTTGTTTGGCCTACCACATGATTCCTATCTTCCTTCTTTAGGGTCAGATGACAGTCTCATGTTTGAATAGCATTCCTCACTGAATGGCATGAGCTATTAAGTGAGAAAGAGGAGAATGGTGACTACATTTGATACCCAAAGAAAATGGGGAGGAGGACAGAATATCCTGGAGAGTTCTGACTCCCCAGAGTCAATTTGTCAAACATCCTTTCCATCCTCCGATGGCCCTGGGGCTGGTGACCATGATGTAATTGTATGATTGCAGTCCTGGGCCAGTTCTGCTGCCAGACTAATATGAGAGACCAAGAGAGCAGAGTATACATGAAAAGGGGAAAGAGGCAGAGGCCTGGCTTTGAACACAAGGCATAGATAATCTCATGCCTTGATAAAGGCATGGGCATCAGTTTTTGCACTTATAAATAAATAAATAAATAAATAAATAAATAAATAAATAAAGCATGGTGAGAAAGGAGGGCTGGGATGCTGAGTGTGATATTTAATGATTTCTAATGGGTTTCCACCATTAATGTTATAGATTATGGGAATAAAATAGAAAGGTGCTAGGATCTATGGTGGAAAGTTTTTAAACTTTATTTGGGGAGTCTATGGGCTCTTTGAGGACAGTAGATGTCTTTCTAGTATAAAGTTACATAAAATTTTGTTGATGAATAAATGAGGAATAAATAACATATTTAAAGAATCCACATCAGCCACGCATGGTGGTGCATGCTTGTAATCCCAGTACTTGGGAGGCTGAGACAGAAGGATCACAGGTTTGTGGCCAGCCTCAGCAACTTATTGAGGCCCTCTGCAACTTGGTGAAACTCTGTTTCAAAACAAAAAATAAAATAGGGCTGACGGTGTAGCTCAGAGGTAGAATGTCTCTCGGTTCAATCCCCAGCACCACACACACACACACACACACACACACACACACACACACACACACACACCACTTCTAGGTTGGAGAGTAAAACTAATGCACTGGAAGTAGTCTGCTAGACAATCCATATTCAAGCTCTAAATTCCTACTCTCTTCTCAGGTTCCAGAGAGAACTGTGGACAGCTCCATGGTGCTGAAGGCAGAGCTATAATGAGGTGAATGTACTGACTTTCCCATTTAATGTTTGCCAATTCATTCATACACAAACATTGCTGAGGTCCTTTTACATGCAGGCAGCATCCAGATACAGTAGAGAAGGAAAAGTCTTATAGTATTTTAAGTTGAATATCATCTGAGAGTAACTATTGCAATGTAGGTTTCCAAGAAGAGCAGGAAACACAAAAGAAAAACAATTTCAGTTTAGAAAATTAAATTAAGAAAGATTAGGAAGCTTTTCATAATAGATATTACGTGCTGTGTGCCTACCTTAAATGAGCTCTATCCATACAATATTTATAAATAGTTTCATAAGATAGGCACCCAGATGCTGGATGTAGTGGCGCATACCTATAACCCTACCACTTGGGAGGCTGAGACGGGAGGATTGCAGGTTTAAGGACAGCCTCAGTAACGTAGTGAGACTCTCAGAAACCTAAGAGACCTTGTTTCAAAACTAAAACATAAGAAGGGCTGGGGTATAGCTTAGAGGTAGAATGTCCCTGGGTTCAATCCCCAGTACCACAAAAACAAAATGAAACAAAGGCACCCAGAGAGGATATGGGTCTTAAATCACAAGGCTTATATGTAGTGGAGTAGCACTGGGACCTATATCTGATTCATTCCAAAGGATTCTTTCTTTACCCTTGAGATTCTCCCATAAGGCCACCGTGGGAGAAAGGAAAATTCTGGTCTGTGTGCAGCTTCCCATTTAGCCTATGGAGGGAAAGGCTGACTCCTTTCCTCCCCTCCCTTCCCGAGGTGCTTCCTTGCCATGTTGGCCCTGGGATAGTACCAGTTGGCATTGAGATAAAGCAGAGAAGCTTCAGGACAATTTCAGATGTGTGAGATGCATCAGTTAGAGATCTTTCTGTAGGGCAATAGCTTCCCCAACTCAAGACTAATCAAAAAGGTCATTAGCTTACAAGTCTAGGAGGTCTGCCTGAAGATCTAGCTTCAGATATGCTGAATCTTGGGTGGGGAGGGGTGAGAGGTAGTATTGTGCTGTAACCATGACTCTGTCCCTTTTCCCAGTCCTTGTTCTCTGCTTTACTTTATTCTGAAGAGAGAGACAAGATGGCTTCCATGAATCCCAGAGTCATACCCTCCCTGATTTGCAACACCAGCAGAAAAGTGCCTTCATTTTCCCTGTTTCCACACACCAGCCACAGAAGAGACTCTGATTGGCCCTACTTGGGCTCATACTATGACTGATCATCCCGAGTTGCATGGCTTCATCTATGGAGATGGAAGGACACACAGGAAGGACACACAGGAATGACACTCAGATGGTGTCCCCTGAAGTGAAAGAGGAACTTCCTAAAGAACCAGAAGGAAGACAATGGGGAATCAAACTGGACAAGCAAAAATTGTAAACACCCTAGGCCCCAACAGTGGAAATGTACAGCCCCAGACAGTTAAGTTAGGCCAAGGGCTCCCTAGGGGAGGGTGGAAGCTGTGGGAAGCAGGGCAAAGGAAAAGCAAGTGGCCCTGCTGAGTGAACTTTTGAGGACAAACAAAACAGTGCTAGTCTGCACAGGTCTCTGCAGAGCTCACCTTTATAAGGTAGAAGGTCAAGCATATGCACAAAAATAATAATCTCCCTCTTTATTCAATGCTCAGCCATTTACCTGAGTCCTACCAACTCTGGCAGGTAGTAAGGGCAGGTGTTACTTCCCTATTATACAGGTGAGGAAACTGAGGCTCTGGGATGCTAAGTGACCTTCCCAAGGTCACTCAGTTAGTTAAGTTGCACCACTGTGGCTATCAACCAGCTCTCCAGCATACCAAATTAATTGAAGTCCTATAAAAAAAACCAAAAACCCTCCAATGCAAACAAGATTGGTTAAGCGATAAAGGAGAAATCTCACTGGCCAGATGAAAAGCTGCAGAGGGAACAACTCTGCCAGTTGGAAAGGCAAAGACAGGAAGCTTGGCCCGATTGTCCAAGAAGAGAACAAAGAACTAGCCAGAATTTATAGGCGTGAGAAGAGAAAAATCAAAGAAAGAAATGAGATGCAACCTGCAAAACACATAAAAGGAAATAGAAAAACATTCTTTAAAATACACTAGGAACAAGAGAAAGATAAAGGGAATGTTTCTTCCTAATAGATGATGAGGGAAAGCTGATAATAGATGACACCAGAAATGCATAGGTTTTTAATGCTCTATTCCTTGGGTAGCTGGAACTAACTGCATACAGACTAGAAGGCAAGGACAATAACCAGAGAATAGAGCGTAAAGGACATCACCTGCAAGGAATGAACAGTCTGGGATAACCGATAGGGTCTGCAAGTCCTAGATGTCCTCTGTTTTATGGACAATAGGATGGAGAATCAGTGATGGGGAGTGAGCTGCCCAAAGTCACTCATATTGGCAGAGCCTGGATGAGACCCTAGGCTTCTGGCTCTCATTGAAGCATGTTTTTCTGTCACTCATGGGAGATAAGAGAAGAGAGGTGGTGACAGATAAACCAAAGCGTATAAAACTTAGTGCAAGAATTAGGCAAGGGCATGAATAACCTTGACTGAGGCCAGGGTGAAGGTCAGGGCTGAGGGAGGGCCAGGATACAAAGGAAAGGGGAAGCTGCCTTGCCAGCAGGTTTGAGTCTTGCAGTTGCTTTGGTTTCCAGTCTTCTACTGGTCTGGTTTCTTCAGGGTCTTGGGTCTCAGATTCCAAGGTCTCTGGATAACTGTTGTCTGGCCAACGTTTGCTGCCTGACTTGCTTTGTGTCTTGCATCAGTTTTCTATTGCTAAAATAATGCTGTTTAACTAACTGCCCCCAATACTCAGAGGCTTAAAACAATAAGCATTTACTTCACTTGCTATGGGTCAACGATTGAGGCCGGGAGGATGTCTTATATAGAGACTGGATTCTTTCACAGTAGCGGGAAGATTGGCTTGATGTTGGCTGATCTAGGATAGGTGAGAGGATTCAGCTCTGTGTCCAGATCCAGCATGCTACCCCAGACATATTCTCATGGCATACAGAGATGCATGACCAACAAGCCCCATTGTGCAGTAATGGAAGCACATGGGTGCTTTTCAAGGTTCAGTATGCAAAAATGTTTTCTCTCCTTTCATTGGCCAAAGCAAATTATATGGCCAAGTCTAAAGTCAGAGTGGTCAGGACTACATGCTTATAGGCTAAACATCATAATTCAGCACAGCCATCACTTGGAGCTGTTAGCTCAGTGGGTCTACCACCATGCTTCTGTTTCCAGGGTCACAGGCTCTATTGCCTTGCTCTATTCCTCATCATCTTGGTCCTTGGGGGCAAGCTGCTTGCCTGACTCTCAACCCTCATGCTTTTTTAGCTCTCTGATGTTCAGGGTCCCTCAACCTATTTGCCAGTGGGGCAATAAGCTGAGTCCCATATCCTGCTTCTGCCCAGGTCAATTTTGGGTATCTCTATCACTCTCCAAGAACAGTGGTGAAGAAACTGAATGCCCAGGATTTCTTGCTGCTATAGTCTCAGAAGCAGTACCCTCCAGAAGCTCATGGGCATTCCCCAACTGCTATTTACTTCCAAGTCTTCCCTCTCCATGGACATACATCAAGAAGAAGCCAGGTTACCCTTCCCATCTTTTATTCTCTATTCACACCACTCCAGACTCTGTTCTCTGAGTGGGTGTTATGGGCTGAACTGCTCCTCCTCTCCCCCCCGAAAAAATCTCATATGTTGAAGTCCTAACCCCCAGGATCTCATGGAATAACCATATTTGGAAAAAGAATCTTTAAAGGGGTAATTAAGTTAAAATGAGGTCATTAGGGTGGGCAATAGTTTAATAAGACCATTGTTCTCATGAGAAGAGAAAGTCTGGACACAGGTGATACCATGTGAAGACGCAGGGAGAAGATGACCATCTACAGACCACGGAGAGAGGCCTCAGGAGAACGTGGCCCTGCCAACACCTCCACTTCAGAGTTACGGCCTCCAGGACTGTGAGAAAATAGAGTTCTGCTTTTGAGCCCCCGGTCTATGGCAGCACTAGGAAAGCATCACAGCAGGAGAGGCCCAGTCTTGGATATTTGACCAAAGACATCAGGAGGCCTGGATCTCATCCTCCCTTGAGCACCACGGCTCCAGACCCCAGGCAGGGAGGCACTCAGCAGAGACACTATCTGCATGAAACACCTGCTGGTTTCCAGCCTGAGAGCTGAGAAGTCCAACCTCCCATCCTGTGAGCTCTTTCTCAGATCAATTGACTGTGCTGCAGATCCTAACTCTTGCCCGACTTCCCTGGACAAGGCAAAGGCTCTCCCTATTCTGGCTCCTCTACCTCTGCTACCCAGCTCTGCACCTCCTTTGCACCCCCTCCCCATCCCAATGGGGCCAGTTCAAGCCATTCATCATTTCCTTACCTAGGAAATCAAGTCTGAATTTTCATGAGTTTAGGATATGCAATCCCATTCTCTCTTTTCTATTTCCTTTAACAATATATAGTATTCAATCTTTTCCTCTGGAAGAAAAAAAATGATGACCTTCTCATTTGAGAAGGGAAAGTGTGTTTCATTACAATGCATAAGTAAGCACCCATGTTAAGTTCTGAGGCTGCAGGACAGTCTGCCAAGGGACACATTCATTGGATGTTGAAGCACGGTTTAGATTGAAAGCTGTGGGCTGGAGGCTGGGCGATGAGCCAGGGAGCCAGGGCACTGGCAGGTGGAAGAGTCTTGGACAGGAGTCAGAAGACCCTCCTTGGAACCTGGTTCTGTGCATCAAGCCTTTTATTTTTCAGCATGGTGCTGGGAACACAGAGTTACATGTGGCAGATGTGGACCCTGCTCTCTTGGGGTGTCCACTCTTTTGGTGGGACACTGGGAAGTTAGTTCACTTTTGAGCCTCTTCTTTAAAGTAAGAAGTTGGGACCATGCCTAATGGCATTTCTTAAGTGCTGTCCCTCAGGTATGAGGTGATGAGATCACAACAGTGGCGACTCTGAAAATGAAAAGGAAGGGATGATTCCAGAAACAGGAACAAACTGACTCATTGGTATGGGGAAAGAGTGAATGGGGGGGTGGGTGCAAAAATGTCTGAGGTTTTTAACCTGAAGAGGTCACTGACAAGGAAGAAGAAAATCAGGAAAGGGGAAAAATAAATAGTGGCCCAAATTAGACTGCTTCTTGGTAATTATATAGAAAATAGGTCAAAAGGGAAAAATAAACTATATGAATTAAAAGGTAGGTTGTGAGACAGGTGTGGTGGTGCAGGCCTGTAATCCCAATACTTGGGAGGCTAAGACTGGAGGATTACAGGTTCAAGCCCAGCTTCAGCAACTTACTGAGACCCTGTTTCGAAAAAAAAAAGGGATAGGACTAGGGATGTTGCTTGGAGGTAGAATGCCTCTGAGTTCAATTCCCATTAGGCCCCCTCCCCATAAAAAAAGCTGGGTTGTATGTGTAGGGGGTGGTACTCAGTGGGTGTGGATGCACATGGATGAAGACTTGGAGCTCCTAGTTGAAAGTACGCAGACTCCCAACTAGAGAGGTGAGTACTGCTGTGGGAAAACAGCTGCAATAAGGAGGCAGAAGGAAAGATGGTAGTGTGCACACGTAGAGGCTGGAGAGGAAACTTACCAGGTCATTGTGCCATTTCTGAGTGATTGTGATCTTTGTGATCCTGAAATACTGTAGTGTGTTGGTGTTGTTGGGGATTGAACCCAGGGGGCATTCTACTTCTGAGCTATACCTCCAACTCTATTTTATTTTTTATTTTGAGAACTCTACCTCCGAGCTACACCCCCAACCCTATTTTATTTTATTTTTTTTTTATTTTGAAACAGGATCTCACTAAGTTGCTGAGGCTCTGGCTAAGTTGCTGAGGCTGGCTGCACTGCCATCTTTCTTAACAACACAATTTTCCATCTTGTAAGAGAGCTGAGTACCTGGCAACCCAATCAAACTATAAGTGCTCACCGTGTAGTCAACTTGGCAAATGTTATTTTAGTACTTTCCTTGATCTCAGCAACAAGACAGGTGCCAAGGATGCAGAAACGATTGAGAGAGGGTCGCTGCTCATCAAATTATAGTGGGGTGAAGTGGGCAGGAGGACACGTGCCTGGCTGTCACAGGAAGCCTGTGACTTAATACAGTACTGCAGGCAAAGTGCTGGTGAGTAATTCTGATGGCTGAGCTCTGGAGGAGCCTGCTGGAGGAGGTGGCATTTGAGCAGGACCTTGTGTATGTAGGAAGAGGTTAAGTGAAATACAGGGAAATGCAGAGGTATGGTGTGTAGACGTTAGCAAGAGAAGGGCAGAGGGTGGCGTGGGGGGTCTAGAATGTTCTGGGCCAAGGATGTGATTAAATTTGGAGGTGGCTTGGGAGGGGCCCAAGGGGGTCTTCTACCATGACCTTGGATGTCCTAGCACCCACACAGGACAGGACTAGATACTCTGATTTAATTTAAAGCTAAGTGGTGCTACTGTCCAGGAGATGAGAGAAGCTACTCGTGGCATGGTGGTGGTGGGGTCAGCTGGAGGGCGAGGCAGGGGGGAGCCAGCTACAAGCAGGCAGGCGGATGTGGGGGGTTTCAGACAATGCTGCTGTTTCAAAGGGTGAAACGGGCCAAGCCGCAAAGGCGAGGAAGGCTCCGGAGCCTGAGGGACAGCGCGCTGATGAGCTGCTTGGGCAGTGAAGCAAGGAGGAGAGCCGAGATGGCAGCTGAAGTGATCCGTGGGGTCAGAGGAGGAGGGAGGCAGCAAGTGCCTGGGAGTTCCTACTTCCCACCCATGCTGCCCGGCCTAAGGCCTGGGGCTGGAGGTGAGGGACTTGCCGGCATCCTCACTACAGGGTTGTGGGCCAGCTTGAGGCTCTGGCAAGAGCGATCAAACTAGAGTATGTGCAGCCCAGCTTCTGAGCAGATGCATACTGATCACCTGGCAGGTAGCACAGGCAGGGAACCGGTGCCAGGCCCAGACCCCCACGCTGCCCAGACTGCCCACCACCCAGAGACTCCATCCTTCTCCCCCACCTCACTTCTCCCTACCACCTGCCTTCCTCCCAAAACAAATATGTATTAAGCATTTGTTACATTCTTACTAGGCTTTCTTCTGCACTAAGGTTTAGACATCCTCTTGAAGAAGAAAAAACTCCCCAGGAGCAGTGGCATATACCTGTAATCCCAGTACTTGGGAGGCTCAGACAGAAGAATTGCAGGTTTGAGACCAGCTTCAGCAATTTAAGGGAGACCCTCAGCAACTTAATGAGATACTATTTAAAAAATAAAAAAGGCTGGGCGTGGTGGCTCACATTTGTAATCCCAGCATTTGGGAGGCTGAGACCGGAGGATCCGGGTTCGAGGCCAGCCTCAGCTACCTAGTGAGGCACTCCGCAACTTAGTGAGACCGTGTTTCAAAAAAATAAAGAATAAAAAATAGGACTGAGGGTATAGCTCAGAGGTAGAATGCCCATGAGTTCAATCCCCAGTACTGCAATAAATAAATAAATAAATAAATAAATAAATAAATAAATAAATAAAAAAGATCTGGTTGTAGCTTGGAGGTAGAATATCTCTGAGTTCTATCCCTAGTACCAAATTTTTTTTTTTAAAAAAAAGAAAAAATTTCAGGCCCAGCTCTAGTTTCCCTCACCCTGACTGCCAGCTAGAGCCTTTAGAAGACCCCAACTGCATCCCCACATGTACTGGGCAGGATAAAACTCAGGGCCTTCTCTGTTCTGATGCCCATTCCCTCTGTCGATGGCGTGCCAGAGGGGATTCGAGATTGGGCTCTCGAGTTGTTGGGCAAAGCCTACTCCTTACACAACCTTATTTTCTTCTCAGCCATCATTATCTTCCTAGTGTCAATCTCATCTTTTTTCAGTTTGCTTTACTTTAATTCCCTTCCCACATGGTTCTGAGAGAAAGCAGAAGGGTTCAACTGGGAGGATTAATAATAATCATAGTGGCTACTGCTTACTGAGCAGTTACAAAAATGCCAGGCACTATGTTAAACTTTATTTAGTTCTTAAAATAGTTCTGCAGTTATAATATCTCCTGTTTTTCAGATAAGCACATTGAGGCTCAGAGAAGTTAACTTACCTTGCTCAAGGTCACCCAGCTACTAAAGTGTCGGAACTCATATTCCATGCCAGTTATGCCTGATTCTAGACCTACGCTAATAAATACCATGTTAGCTTGATTCCTTTTAGTCTTCAAATAAAGATTTACAGGTGTCTCTTGCCTGGGATGAGAGACCAGATGGGCCCCTTCCCTTCTGACCCAACTCCCCTCCCCTGTGAGTCTAGACACCTTCAATTTCAGCACCACCCACGCCCTCAGTGTACAAGGAATCATATTTACCTACATGGGGGTGGGCATTTCACCCCCAGTGTTTCAGAGCGAGGGGAGGCAAAGGTAATTTGGCAGCATAAAGGACAGAGCTCAGACACACAGAACACCGGAGGACAAGGGCAAGGGAGGGAGCTGGTTCTATTTTTCAATCCTGGTGACTTTACTGGCAGGACAAGGTAACCAAGCGTTGCCAAAGCTACTTCATCAACCTGCACTTTCCTCTCTAGCGGGAGCTGAAGCTTCCAGCCCGATCCAAGCGGGTTGGTGTCCTGGGGCAGCTGCTGGCTTCTGTTATGTGTCTGGGTTGGCCACCTCCTCTCCCTCCCAAACCCCCAATTTCCTTCTTTGACAATCCAGAGACCATGACGACGACATGTCCAGCAAACTGTCTAGCACTTCTGGCACATTTTGCAGGCGTGGTTAATGCACACACGTTAGCACCCAGGCCCTGTTCCAGAGAGTGCTTGGAGGCCCCTGCAAGACCTAGAGCACATTCTCAAATGCTGCTCTCTGTCTCCTTGCCTGGATTCAAGTCTTCATCTGTCTCCTTAGCTGGGTTTAAACCCCAAGCTCCAGCTCCTTGCCCAGATTGGTAGACTCCATAGTTTCCAGCAAGGGAAATGGTGTTACCCATTTAAGACATGGAGAGACCAAGGCTCTGGAAGGTTAAGACTCCAGTGACATCATGCAGTTATTCAGCAGAGAAGCTGAGTTCAAGGCCAGGCCTCTGTGTGTGTGTGTGTGTGTGTGTGTGTGTGTGTGTGTGTGTGTAGATTGCTGTCCCCTTCCCCACAGGGATCTTCCAAAGCTAGGCCACTGTGCACAAGTAGGTTTCTGATGTTGAACAAGGAATGTGGGAAGGTAGGACTGAGTAGGACATTCAGTCCTGCTGGGGGACAGACAGGGTAGGCAGGCAGAGGCCGTTTCTGCCAGTGATGACTGTGAACCTCGTCACAGCCCTGGCTGATGGGAAGCCACTGGAATTTTGAGGCAGGAATGGTATCATCTAATCTGGGTTTTGAGGTAGGTGAGATTTCTGAGGGAAATCGGTGAAATTTCAGTCTTCAGAGACTAAAATGGAAGGATTACAGTTGAATCCCAGTGGTTTTGCCTGGTGAGAAGATGGCTAGAGCTGGGGCAACTGAGGCTTCGTGGTCAACTGTAGGCTGGCACCAAAAGACTCATGTGTTCCAAGAGGCAGTCGAGGCTGGCTCTTGCCTGGGTCAGGGCAGAGACTTAGGGACTGTCTAATGGGAACAGAGACAGGAAGAGAGTTCCTGTCACCTGAAAGAGCAGGTGTCAGGACTTCAGGAAAGAGCCACAGAGGGGTTGAGAAAGATTACTCTCGGGCCTGGGGGTCCATGATGATAGGCTCCCGGGGAATGGGAAAGTGTCCCAGGCTCCAGGGCTAAGGCTGAGTGGACTTCATGAAACTCAGACTCTGGAGTCGGGTCTCCCATGAGCATCCAGGGGTCAGGGGGAGGGGCCTCTGTCTTTTCACATTGGATCACTTGAAGGGTGAGACTCAACAGATACTCCCCAAGCCAGGAGCCAGTTCCCCTATCTGGATCTCATAGCTTTTTGGAGTTATTCACCATAGGATTTCCCCAAAGTTTACAATTTATAGATTTATGTGTGTATGTCATATCTGTCTCCTCCACTAGACTGTATGCTCTGTGCCCAGTTTTCTTACTAGTATTTCTGTGTCTGGAATGTAGAGGGCACTGAGTAAAAGCCATCCTCTCTGTGGTCAGCACTTCCTGCCATGGCACCAGGCCAGATCCGAGAGTGCCTCGTTCCATCATATTAACCTCGGATCCATGAGGCAATCAGGGCAGAGTTCAGGCATTGGGGGGCTGGCAGGGCTACCACAGCCCCTGGGAGGTGTGAAGAACCACCAGAGGGCTCCTGGGCCATTTCAGAGCATCCCAGGAGCATTTATGCAACCATTTTAGAGACTGACTCTTCTCTTTCTTCTCCTTCTCCTCCTCCTCCTCTTCCTTTTCCTCCTCCTGATTCTCCTCCTCTTCCTCCTCCTGATTCTCCTCCTCTTCCTTCTCCTCCTTCTTCCTGGGAACTGAATGCAGAGGTGCTCCACTACTAAGCTATACCCCCTGAGCCACTGCACCTGGAGAGACTGATTCTTCTAACGTAGACTTTAGTTGCAGTTGCTCTCCAGTGATCAAAAAAACTCTCTCACTCTTTTTTTTTTTTTTTGCCAATTTTCTCCTACAACATTATCCCAGGCACAGCATTGGGGCTGTCATCCTTGTTATTCCCTCAATCCTTCAATAGTCCTACGAGGTACAGCTCATGCTGGAAACCCATTTTGCAGATGCAGAAACTGAGGCACAGAGAACACAAGTGATTTACTCAAGGTCACACTGTTGACAGCAAAGCAGCGATTCAATCTGTCTATCGTTTCCAAAGCCTGCGAGCTTTCCATGTCATGGCATTGTTTCTTACAACCATGTTCTCTGAGAAGAGCCCCAGAGAAAGGCAGCATGCAGATGCCGGGTGATGGTTGTCTCTTATCTAGGGTAGGATTCAGCTGCTCCCAGAAATATAATTCAGCCCTTCAACCTACAAATGGATTTGCAGATGACCTGAACCAAGAGGAATTCCTCACCAATCTGTGACCTCCCTCTTCCCTGTACAGGGCAGCCTATACCCCAAGACCAGAAAGTTTATTCTGAAGCTTTAAGAGAGTCTGCCCTCACAAAGAGACAAGCAAGCTGTGGGGCATTTGTCAAAGGTGAAAAACAGGACAGAAGAACAAAGAGAAGTCGGCGGGAACTGGGGAGAGGAACAGGAGTCAAGGGGATGCTGGACGACAGAAAAAGACAGAATGACTCAGGAAGAGGAATGGGTGCCCTGGGGGGAGGGGCTGGGGAGAGGACTGGATTGGCGAGCTGCAATTTGTGAAGTTTACAGATAAATCTTGGTCCTTTCAGCGAAGCTTATCTGTAATGGGCTCCGCTCGCTGAGGCCCCGTCTCCTGTAGACATAAATCATTTTCTAATTTATAACATGAATAATTGATTTTGCCTCTGTAGCCTCAACAATAAATCTCCCGATCACACATGCATAAGAAAATAATAATAATGAAAGCGATCAGGATATGCTGCCATCGATTAACTGTGAGAGGGGCCACTTGACTCGCAATTCATGTTTTAAGTATTCCAGGTGGCACCGTGCCCACAAGCCACTTCTGCCCCCTGCCCCCCGGCCCTGCCTGTCACTAGTGGGGTGCAGGGCAGAGGTGGGTGGAGGGCTGAGAAGGGAGGAAAGCTGGGTCTGGCCACAAAAATGGGATCAATTCGAGTGTTTCCTCAGCAGTTATCATTCATTTGTTAGCAGCTGTTTACTGAGCATTTTTTACCTGGAAGGTCCTGGAACAGGTGTTGTCCAGGGCAGAGCAAGATCTGGTAGTCAGCTCCAAGTTGTTTATGATCCAGTTAAGGTACAAAACTGGGAACTCATGATGGAGTGTTCAGAGGCCTACAGGGGAAAGAGCTTTCATTCTTCTATTGTAGTTAACTCCAAGCCAGGGACCTTGGGGAACTCCTCAGCTCCTCCTGTTCCTCCCCAACAGGTGCTGCAGATTCTATCTTCATAAGGGCCCTAGAACCCAGCCTTTCTCCACCCCCTGCCACAGCCCAGTCCAGGCCTCCGTCCTCTTTCCCCTGCTAGGGCAACGACCTTCATTATGGCTGCCCCCTGTCCCTTTTACTCTGCTCCCCAGTCATTCTCTTCTAACCAGAGTAATATTTATTCATTTATTTGGGTACTGGGGAATTGAACCCAGGGATATTCTACCTTCAAGGTATACCCCTGGCTTTTTTTTTTTCTTTTTTGAAACAGGATCTCGCTAGGTTGCTGAAGGTCTTCCTAAGTTGTTAAGGCTAGCCTAAAAGGTGAAATCCTCTTGTCCCAAGTCCTGGGATTACAAGCATGCGCCACCACACCGCCCCAGAATGATCTTTAAAACAGAAAATGGGCTTTCCCACAGACTACCAGGCTCAAGCCTCTCCCCGACTGGACAAGACTTCCCTGATAAGTACCCCCATCACAGAGGACATTGATCCTTCATGTCCCTCATCTCGCTGGTAATTTCCTGTGGATGATGTCATTTTGGAGGTCAAGAGCCACATCTTCCCTGTCACTTAGGATGCAGCACAGCACCTAGCACGTAGTAGGTATTTAATAAATGCTTGTGGAGTGAACAACTCTGCTGCCTCCAGCCTTTTACCTCTCTAGATCATCCCACATGGAGTAGTTCTTTAAAACACTACAGCCAGGTTATTTTTGTTGTTTTCCTTGTTGTTGTTGTTCAGAAATTGTTACTAGTTTCCAGGGTGTTACTAGTTTCCTGTGTGTGTGAAGTCCAAATATCCTAGCCTGGCCCCGACAGTGGGAATTTGTGCCACTTGGTCATTCCTTGTTCAAATCTCACACGTCCTCTCAGGAGACTCACTGCCGAAATCCTACGGATCCTTCAAGACTGAGCTCAAATGCCGACTCTGTTAGACTACTTGTTTTCTTGCTTAAAACCCACTGATGGTTCCCATTTGCTCCTAGGTAGAAGGGAAGAAATTAGAATTTTGAGTGGAAGAGTGGACGTGGCCAGCTTTGTGTGTGGGTTGAGCCTTCCTAGAGTTTCATGGGGGATGGACTGGGGGGAGGGATGGAGGGAGGCAAACCTTTCGCTCTGAACAGGACCCTAGCCCAGCACCTGCATGCCCATGGAGCTGGAGGCTTCCTCGGGCCTCACAGTGATCCATCATCAGACTTAGATTTATACCCAGTTGATGCCAAGGCTGCTGTCATTTTATCCACTCAGTTATGCTCGGATCCGGCCCCCGGGACTGTGGTTTCCCAGCTCCCTGGATCCCTGGCCTGAATCCCAGGGTCTCCCTTACAATAGAACCTAAAAATAGATGCCGCATTTATAGTGTAAGGGAAAAGGCAAAGGACCCAAGCAAGGTTTGAATAGATAGAAGTGATCCCTGGGGGGCTCTCTGGAGAGCCCAGGACTGCCCCAGGAGGCTCTGAGCACAAGGGCAGGTCTTCTGGCAGGAGACAGAGTGGTTCTGATTGCATATGGAAAAGCCTGGCTGCTCTCGCTCACCCACTCAGTCCCTCTCATTACACTTTCCTGACTGTGAACCTCTGCCTTGTCCAGTGTTCTGCCCTGGTCCCTAGGAAAGGTCTTTGTAGCCATCGATCTGACACAAGCACTCGAAAGAGCTAAGGGGCCATTGAACCAAACCCCAAGAAGGAGCAGAGGGTGGGTGGGCGTGGTGAAGACATCCTGGGTATGCCCCACCTGGGGCAACACACAACTCTTTCTGGCTGAGGATCCCTGCACTCTAATCCTACTCACCGGTCACTGAAAATGTCGTGTATGCATCCAAGAGTCAGGAGGACTCTGTCACACAGTCCTGGGCAGGTTCTAGTCCTAAGAACACGATCCTAAGCTGGGTGTGGTGCTGCATGCTTGTAATCCCAGTGTTTGGAAGGCTGAGACAGGAGGATCGCAGGTTCCAGGACAGCCTCAACAAGTAGAAAGATGCCCAGCAACCTAGTGAGATCCTATTTCAAAACAAATAAAGTCAAAAGGGCTGGGCATGTAGCTCAAAGGTAGAATGCCCCTGGGTTCAATCCCCAGTTTCACACAGACAAAAAACAAAACAAAACAAAACAAAAAAAACAAAACCCAAACATGATCCTAGATTAGTTACCTTCCAGGAACAAGTTTCCTCCTATTTATGATAATTTTAAAAAATAGTAGGCCTTAAAATTAAAACAAATGTATAACTCCATATAACAAACTGCACACATTTTAAATGTACAGCTTGATGACATTTTTTATATGTTACACCTGTGTAACTATCACTCAGACAGATACAGGACACTGTCAACACATCCCAGGGCTTCCTCTGGATCCTTCCCAGTCAGTGTCACCACCCACCCAGGGTAACCACTATTTCTGATTTCTACAATTATAGATTAATTAGGTGGATGGATTTTTGAAATTTATATAAACTCATACAGTATGTGCTCTCTGGTGTCTGGATTCTTTCCTTCACAGGGTTTTGTGAGGATCAAATGAAATACACGGTCCATATCTAATCACTTAGCATAGCACCTGCCACGCTGTAGGCAGCCCATGAATATCCAAGGAGGCATGGGGCGGTTTGAATCAGAAAGACCTGGCTTTCACACCAGCTCTGGGTCTTGCCAGCTGCAGGACATTCTGAGTCTTAATCTTCCCATCCGTAACAAAGAGATAATAACGGCTACATCACGGGGTTGTGCAGGGGTTAAATAAAAAATGAAGGGATAAAATAAATGCCCCTCCCAATCATGGGGCCAAAGCCCCAGACAGACGACAGCACTGATTCTAGAGAGCCAGTTACTTTGCTATATTCCAGTGGTTTTCAAATGGCATTTCCTGGAGCCTCTGGATTCTGCAGTCATGAATCAGAGACTGAAAGGGAGGAGAAGAGGAAGCGAAGGAGAAAACTTAGCAGATGGGATTTGGGCTTCCTACCCCAGGTCAACAGAGCAGCTCTGCTTTCATCTGTTTGTTAAGTTGTGGAGGGGATAGCATTTGGGAAAAAAAAAAAAAAAAGAGTTCTGCTTCCAAAATCAGTTTGAAAACCACCATTCTATTCCATAACCGCAGAGTGTTGCCCAACATGCCAGTCAGAGATTGTGTAAAAGGGAAACAAATGAGGACATATCCATGCTAATTGGTTAGGACTTCCTGAAAACCTCTCCAGACAAATGCCCTACGCTTCAGAGCAAGGACACAATAAGATGCAACCAGAAATGAATGAAGCAGTTTCTTTCTTTTTCTAAAAATCTTTTACAGAGGGAAATACAGCAAGTGGTGTGTGCGTGTATATTTGTATCACTTTGAATCTCACTATGATGTATAATTACAATGCGCCAATAAAAGCATAAATAAGGTTTTTTGCTTAACTTATAAATTGTTTTTTTTTAGGGACATCTATGTTTCTATTTGTTTAATGGGCTAGGATACAAAAATAAAGAAAATCTTTTGTGATTCTATCACTTTAATGTGTCAACAATGAAACACATTAAAAAAATCATGGTGGATATCTATTGTTTTTATCTGTCAAGCACATATTTGCCCCAACTTTTCCACTCTGGGGCCACCCCTGGTTCATGCTCGTAGTTTGTGTGGTATCATCTGGTTCCAAGGACGCTGACATGACCCTAGGAATTCCATACATTTGGCCACAGACATGATTCAGAAAAAAATCATCACACAAGCCAGACCAATGGGTTCTATCCTGGGATTTGGTGGAAGTCAGTGAAAAATGAAGCTTTTTTCCCATTGGATTTGAAGATTGAGCTACTGGGGTACCATGTTCAGAAGTCTGCTTGAGAGAGAAAAGAAAATACAGGAAAAGAGTTGAGAGATCAAAAAAGGCCAGGGCCTGATCATGTTATTTCAACCCCTGGATCCAGCCATATCTGAAACTGTAGATGTTCCAATCACTGAAACTGTAGATGTTCCAATCACTGAGCCAAAAAAGTATTTATCCCCTCAAGCCAGTTTTGAGTTGAAATTTTTCCACCTGCCACTAAAAAACTGCTCCTTAGTGTCTAAGTAGATTAAAACTTAATCATGTAAGTGCATTTCCTTTCAAAGCTATCACCTTGGGAAGTAATACTTATACAAAAGTATTTTTTAAACTCCTCAATGAGATAACCCTTAGTACCAATTTAATGATAAAGTCATCTCCTAATTTTATATCATTGTGAGGGAGGAGATTATTCTGTATGATCACTTACTTTGTTCGGCAGACTTGGCTCTGATTGGCCATTTTCAAAACACAAATCTATTCTCAGAGGCTGAAGACTTGCTGATGAAGACACCAACTGAGAATGGGTTGCAGGCACATCTTTGAATTTGCGTTTCACTTTTCAAGGTGAATGGGAGGAAGTTAATTTGCATAGATGAGTTGTAGTATGAAATATCAACCTCATTATCTTTGGTCATACCTCAAAAGTAACAGCAGTGCTCATTCCCCTGGCCTCTTTTGCTCAGAAAACCATATGGACTTCATCTCCCTTGGGTCTTAATGGAAGGACTCATATTCCCATTTCACAAATAAGAAAAGCAAGGCTAACTTAAATTCCGAGTGAAGCTCTTTTGTGAAGCCACATCTGCATTAGGATCCAGAATACTATATGGAATAACTGAACGAAGAGAGCAACCAGGATGCCAGGCCAGAGGATGGATTTTTTAGATCTGGACAGAGATAGATGGGGCCAACAGAAATCAAGACAGAAAGTACAGGAGAGGAGAATCAAGGAAGACAGTTCCAAAGCAGGAGCAGGCTGAGACCACCCCAAACCAGAAGAGCCACCTGGCCATGCTGGCACCTCTTCCTCCTCCTGGCAGGGGGCTTTGAGCCAGCCCCCAGGGCTCAGTCAGTGCTCCCTGCGGGGTCCTTCTCAGTGAGTGCATGACTTGAGGAGCATGCCGGGAGGCACACCAAGGTTCCTGGCCTCCGAGTTCTGCCTATGGAGAGGCTTTTCACCCTTGGGAGGTAATTTAATCCTCCCAAGTAGTTGGGCAGGCCCTGGAGATAATAAAGAAGGTAACAGAGTGGATCTGCAAAGCCTTTAATACACAACATTAAAGGGTAATGGGAAAATCGATGGGACTATACAATGGGGTCACCCCAACTGCCAGCAGTGCTGTCATTAATGGGACAGTTGGTGCTCCTGCCACTGCAAGGCTGCTGGGTAGGGCCCTCGCACCAGGGCCCCAGCTTGACCTCTTCAGAGCTCCAATAGCTTTGAGGACTCTCAGACTCCCTCCTTTCATTAGAACCCAGGGGACTGGCCTCCTTTCTGCCTTTGGGCACACTCTACCCTCCTAACCTTGGCCAAGTGACTTAATAACAGCGACCAGTTATTGATCACTTTCTATGGGCCATGCTCTAGGCTAAGAGCTTTCTGAATTGTTGCATTTAATCCTTACAACAACTCTATAAATTAGCTACCATTGCTGTAGTTTCCTTTTCACATATAAGTAAAGTGAGGCCCAGAGAGACATGTGTGCCCTTGATCATTGGCCAGGAGAAAGGGTGGTTGGCTTAGCACAGGTCACAGTACCTGGAGAGGCTGGAAGGGGTCTCACAACACATCTGGCCTGACCCCTCAGGACCGAGAAAAGGAGGGACTTGCCCAGGATCACATAATTGATGAGTAGATAATGTGGGGATATAAAACAGGTATCTACCTCTTAGCTGTGTTCGTTACCCCCATTATATCATTTGATCATCTCCATCCACAGAACACACACTCCACTGGCTTTGAACTTGGGAGTCATTCATTGCAATTAAAGGGACGGTCATTTAGGAATTGTTTCAATTCAAGGCAAAGTTACCAACACCACTCACCATATTCTGTGTGTGTAGGAGCAAAAAAGTCTGGTTATTGTTCCTAAACACCTACACCATTTGGCTGGGGAGAGGAAAACACACAGACCCGAAACAACCTTAGAATAATTCTCAGACAACAAATAAATAAGTGTGAGAGTGTGTGAGGTCAACCGTGTACGCTGAGCAGCAGGGAATTAAAAGGAAAGAAAGGAAAGGAAGGTAGGCTCAGCCACAGAAGCCTTTATGGAGGTGAAGGGTTGGGAACTGAGCTGTTAAAGCAACAGGGATCAGGATTAGAGAGAAGGAGAGAGTGCGAGAGTGCGGCTTGTCTGACGGCAGACAGATACTACATAGGCAAAGGCTAGTAGCTGGGAAGAATATAATGTAGATGTTGGACCTGCAGAAAATGAGAATTCATCCTGCTGAAGCAGGAAGCTGGATGGGGGCAGCGGGGGATTTAGACCAGCGTGGAAGGCAATGCTGAGCTGATGCAGCTGGTGAAGCAGGGGGATGCGGTGGGTTTAGGAAGGTATAACTGATGATAGATATCCCAGAATAGCAGGGCTTGCGGGTCAGGGGGCTGGGTTCTGACTATGGAGGTAATGAGGAAAGTCTCCCAGGCATGACACTGTGATGGTTGAGGGTTCCGGTGTGAATGCGAGGAAATTATCAAGGGATGAAGCCCAGAGAGGTTGTAATGGCTGATCCTCCAGGTTTGGGCCTAAGGGCTGAAGGGGAGAGGTATCAAATGGAATCCACATGACTCAGGCCCAGGAGAATGGCAGCAAGCTGGGTAGTTTGCAGAGGAGGAGAGTTACTTAGGAGGAGAGACAACAAGGCTAAGTGCAGGAAGGTGGGTGTGTGTGGGGGGGGGGGCAATTGGGGAAACGGCCATTTTCTCTTGAAGACCATTTTCCCTTGAACTTTGAATGGGAAAAAGAAGTTTCTGTACACAACTCTCCTCTTCTTGAATCTACTGCAGCGTGCTTGTGTTGTGAGCAGTGTGGAAGGGGTTAGGGGTATGGGCCCAGCAAACTGCAGCTCAAATCTCAGCCCCAGCTGCCTTCCCCGGCCTGGAGTCCCTGGGTATGTCACACAAGGGCAGCAGAGAGAACAATAAATCCAACCTCATGGCATAGTTGAGGCTGGCAGGAGAGGCACATGTTGCCCATGCACATATGGTGCTGTTACAAACCAACTTGAAGGCAGCATACGGTTCAGGATTTATGTGGATTGTTGGGGGGGGAAAAGTGGACTTGAAAGAAAAGCTATAAAAAAAGTGGAGTTGAAGGAAAGGCCATCGAATGGGGTTAGCAGGAGATGGGCAGTAACTTGTCCCACCTCATTCCTGAGTTCCTGAGTATCTTAGAGTGGTTGATATCCTCTTGCCTGCACCCGCCCCTGTCCCCCAGGGACTGGTGGGCAATGTGATTCTCCAAGGCTCTTTGCAGAAAGAGCAGAAGTTGGGGCCAGGGTTTGGGAGTCTGCTTATGCTAAGCTCTACGAGTGATTCTAATGCAACGGGAAGTCTGGGAACCACATCTTATTTGCTAACACAAATCTCCTTGGTAAGATCTCCTGCCAATGTCATCACCGCGAGGTGACCGGGAGCTCGTCCCTCTGCTGGCCAGTCCATCCATCTTGTTGGGCTCCGTTTCCTGTTAATAAGGTCCCTGTAGCTCCACGGGCCTCTCAAAGAAAAAAGGAGTGAGAGAGAGAAGAAAAGGAAAGTGGGTGAGGAATCCAACAGCAACGGAGGGAATAGGCAAGGACCCTAGGTGGGGGCCGAGGGGCCATGGCACCACTGGGGCGAGAAGGAGCCAGAGCCTCTCCCTCTGCAGTACAGTCGCGCCGGGTTATTAAAGGGAAGAAGAATGAGCCTCTGTATCTCAGCAGAGCAGGGCAAGAGTCATCAGCAGACGTTATTAAAATCCTTTCCTCACCAGTGAAAGACACTTATCGCTCTTCATCAGCAAAGCTCTTTTTTTTTTTTTGAAAAGGAAAATCAGCTTTAACAGGTGGGGACTGTCCTTTCCCTCCTCCCATGAAAGAGACCAAGCCTGCCTCCTATCAGCCACTAAACTGATGTGGGGCTCACAAAGCACCCGAAAATGGAAGCTGAGGGTCTTCGGGCCCTCAGCGTCTTGGCACTGTGAGCATGAGGGGACCTTTCCTCTGCCACAGGGAACATGTGCATGGCAACAGTGACTCTGGCAGCGGTGGCCAGATGCTGTGGGTATCAGAGATGACAAACTGCTGCAGAGGTGCCCTGGATCCCTACACAGGAAGTCGTTGGGTGCAGTGCTGCAGTATGGCTGCAGGGTGCAGAGCCTGGTCCAAGTGCCGCTTCCTCGCTGGTGTCCCTGCACCTGCTCTGGCCTCCTGCCTCCCATCCTGCATGCCACCAGAGCTGGGTCGCCTGAGCACGTCAGCCCTTGCTGGTCAGTGTGTGCAGATTGCCCACTGTAGCAGAAATGCACCCACACACATTAGCCAGTGCTGCAGGCCCCGACCTCTCCAGCTTGCTGCCCACCTCTGTGCCCAGCAGCAGACTGGCAGCATGATCACTCCCACCCAAAGCCTGGCTGCCCTGCTCTTGGTTAAGGTGCTGCTTTGCCTATGATGCCATCCTCCCTCTTCTGTCAGGTGATCTGCTTAATGGCCCAGCTCAAATGCCCCCTCCGTGGGGAAGCCCTCCCTGACCTCTCCAGGCAGAACTGATTACTCCTCCTCCAGGCTCCTATAGCAGGCCTGCTACTGTTTAAACAATGACCACATTCTAGCTGGTTGTAATCCTTTGTTCTGGCAGGAGCAGGAGAAGGGGCATTCTGCTCCCCTTTGTATTCCCCACAGAACTAAGAATAGTTCTTAATTAAAAAAAAAAAAGGGCTAGCACTTGGGGGAGACTTAGTACACATTATTCCATGTAATCCTCAGAACAACCCTGCCAGGATTTTAAGCTCATTTTACAGGTGAGGAAACTGAGGCTTGGAGAAGTGAAGTGACCTCTCCTCGCACGGCTAGTATGTGGCAGAGCAGGGATCAGAAAGCAGCATGGCCTCAATAAAGGTTTGTTGACTAGCTGGGCCTGGTGGTGCATGCCTGTAATCCCTGTACTTGGGAGGGGGAGGCAGTAGGATTGCAGGTTCAAGGCCAGCCTTGACAATTTAGTGAGAGCCTGTTACAATAGAATATATAAAATAAGGCTGGAGGTGTATCTCAGAGGTAGAATGCCTCTGGGTTCCATCCCTAGTACCTACCTCCAACACACACACACAAAATTAGGTTGGTGACTGACTGAGTGAGCCCTCCCCTCCATTCCTACCCTCTACTTTGAGTGCCAGCACCCCTCAGGTAGACTAGCAGAAGGACCCGTGGTGGTTTTTAGTCCCTGTCTCTGAGCTCCTTTGCTACAGAGCAGCACACTGGTGCTCTGAGGTCTAGTGTCATCTTCTCCTTGACAAGACAAGGCCCTCGAGAAAGATCTCTGCCGCCTTCCCAGAACTCGCCCCCATCACTGACTGAGCACTCTTCCTCTCCCTTCTGGCAGTCCCTGCTACTACCCCGCCCCCTAGCCCAGCCGGGGCTCTGTGGCCAGCAGCAGCCTTCTCCCCCCAGCAATGCAGTCCCCAGTGTTCCTCTGGCCTCTGGCCAAGTTCTAGAAAACCTGTTCAGAACTGGGCTCTTGTTTCTGCCCCCAGGTGCCAGGTGACTGGAGGGAGACAGAGCCCTGGGCGGTTGTCACAGCTTCTTTTTTCCACTGGGGAACTCAGCTGTAGCTCCTCTGTAGACCTCGGTTCTCAAGACAAACTCCTGTTTTACAACCCTGTAAACTTCTGGATGTTAGCAGCTAAGTTTTTGTTTTTGTTTTTTTCCAATCCTACAGGCACCATGATCCTTAGTGGAGAGCTGTGCACCTAGGCAGATGCCCAGTCCATGGTGAATGAAAAAGTCCTAGAGAAGTGAATGTTTCATGAATACCTTCTCAAATCCAACACTTCCAGATGTGTCTGTGTGTGTGTGTGTGTGTGTTTGTGTGTGTGTGGTACTGGAGATTGAACCCAGAGAAAGAGACATTCTATCTCTGAGCTACACCCCACCCCTTTTTATGTTTTGTTTTGAAACAGGATCTCCCTAGGTTGCTGAGGGCCTTGCTAAGTTGTTGAGGCTGACCTCAAACCTGTGATCCTCCTGTCTCAGACTCCCAAGTACTGGGATTACAGGCATGTGCCAACATGCCTGGCTTAACACTTGCAATTTCAATGTATCCTCCCCCAGCACTGATCCTCTTGTTCTTCAGTCTGGTTGCAGAAAGAGATGATCTCTCTCCTCCATCTCTACTGTGTCCACCTCTTTGGACAGCACCTCTCCAACTGCCTTGCTGCACCGACCCCTGCCTGCAGCAGGCCGGAGGCCCTGATGACCTCCCTTCCGTGTGTTCCCAGAGCCAAGGTATTCTGACTGGCCTCTGCTATAAAAGACCAACAGAATTCATCCCGTTTCTACGTTCATTTAAACAAAAGTAACCTAGTGACAACCATATGCTAGGAATAGGGGAAATAAGGCTCAAGCCCCCCTGGTGGGACACAGCCCATGGTGGGACACATCACACTGACTATTTTGTTCACTGTTGGCTACCTAGTGCCCAGAACTGCTCCTGGTATACAGTAGGAACAATAAATCTTCGTTGGATGAAGAAATGAATGAATGACGGCTGTGTGTACTGTACTTTTCTGTTTGTTCCAGACTCGTTTATCTGATATCTCAATCCTTCAACTGCTTACTCCAGGGTCCTCTATCCAACACCCCCATCTGCCACCCCTCATTTGTGCTTACCATCCTGGTGGTCCCCAGTTCTTTAGTACCCCTCTTAGGAGCCCAGAGCTGCTGCTCACCCCCCAACCAGCCCGCCTCAGCACAACTCTTCCCCTCCCTTGGGTCTTCAGTCTCTCCCCTCCTCCCACTTTCCTCTGTCCCATCTCCTCTCCCTACAAAGCCTGCAACATCATAAGCCATTTAAGCAAAGAACTTAGTCATGTCTTAGTGACCCTTGTCCTTGTGACCTATCCACCTTAACGGTCTTTGGCTATAAATGTCCCCCATGCTTCCTTTCTTTCTCTGGAAAGGGAGATTGCCTAAAAGTCCTGCAGATCAGCATCACTACAAATGCATGCTAACTATCTTTGGTTGCTTGCCAGCTCTTTTTTAAAATGTGTATTTAAACAGGTTTCTAAAGGGGGAAAAATATCTTGTCTGCTCACGCCAACTATTAACATAATGCAGTGACCTTTTATGAACCTTGCCATTGTAAGAGCATCATTTTCTAGGGTAGAAATCAACTTATTCATTCTATTTTATACTCTACCGTGTTCACCTGATATTTTTCTGCATACATTTTCTCATGTATTGACAGAGTGCTTATATTTACCTTTTGTTATGGTTGTATACTATTCCATCATATTAATGTTCCTGTAGTTTGTTTAACCATTCTCCAATTGTGGAGCATCTGGATGTTTTCCAGCGTTTTGCTATTATGAACAGGGCAGCAATAAACATCTTTTTGCAAATGGGTCTTATTTCCTTTTTAGTTATTTTCATGGAGTATATTCCCAGAAGAGAAATTATTAGGTCAAAGGCTAGAAACCACTTTTATGGCTTTTATCGTGAGGTGCCAGACTACTCTCTAGAAAGACTGGGCTAATTTGCAGTTCTTCAGTCTCTTTATTCATGGTTTGCAGCCTCCTAATGAATCCCCCAGCGTAGTTCCAGTTTTTCTGGGTCTGGCTGGGGCATCCAGCCACCCTCAGTCCCCAGAGGTGATTTTGCCCTGAAAGTTACAGGCACACCACACACCCCTAAGTTTCCTCAACTTCCTTCTCTGTTAACATTTCTATTTTCCCCCCTATTCCCCTCCTAGGCTGGTCTCTGAGGATGAGGTGTCTAATTTCCTCTCCAAACAAATCTTCCTGGCTGCATACTTGGCCTGATTCCCTCCTCCTGTACCCTCAAGATCCTGCTGCGTCAGTTATTCCTCCTGCCACAACACCCGTCTCTCCCTCTCTCCTGCTCTTTCCACTCAGCCTGCAAATATCCTCAAGTCTCCCTTCGCTTAAGGGCAATGAGCAATTCTCCCCCTCTCTGGGCTACTGTCCCTTCTTCCATCGCCATCCATTTTTCTGAAAGGATAGTCAAGCCTGTCTTCTCCTTATTTTCAGTACTGTCTTGGCCTTTTGCTCTCTTTTACTCATGACCAGCACCCAACCCAAGCTGCCCTCTCAAGGCCACCAATAATCTTAATCACTCGCACAAATGACTTTTTATCAGTCATCATCTCTACCACCTACTTGGCTATCCTGCCTTCATTGAAACATTCTCCTGTCTGGGTTTCCCTGGCAGTGTGATTTCCTTAGAACTCTGTCTAGCCTACCAATATCGCATAAGAATCTGTTCCTGGACTTTTTAGTGAGTCTTAACTTGTCTCTGCTTCCCATTGTGTAGTGGCCAAGAGAATTGGATGGGACAGATCCTACCTCCAGCTCTAGCGGTGAGTTATGACTGTTCTAAGCCCATTGGCATAAACCCATTCCACCAACCACAGTAATGGCTCAGGGGAAACCAGACCAGAGCAATCAACATGTGACATTTACAGGTGACCTCTGGTGAGCCAATTAGAGTACAATTCAACATTTCTGTTTAATAGTTGAGGGAAATTAGTTCTTACTCTCTTCTTGGGTATAAGTGATAAAACATGTAAATATAATTGCTATCAATACCATTTTATAACTTTCAGGGGATCTAGTATGAAAATAAGGCAAAATACAGAAGAGACTGAGAACTGATATATAATGGGTCCAGATCCCTAATTGAATGATGTCTTAAGCCCACCCCACTGCATTTTCTGTTATAGGAGCCAATAAATGCTTGCTTTATATAAACAGTAATGTGTAGGGCTTTCTGTTATTTGCAATTTAAACATAGAACCATTATAGCACTCTCCACTGTTCTCCCTTTATATTCTATATGTCACTACTCTCACCATTCCATGATTGCATCTTCCATGTTCACATCTATACAGATGGTTGCGCTACACCCCAGCCAACACCTGTCTCCTCACCTTCAACTGTAACACTGCTAGCTTTTTGTTGAGTAGCTGTACTTGGGTGTTCATGAAGCTTTAATCTTAGTATGTTTAACACCAAAATTTTCACCACTACCACCCAAGCCAAATCAACCTCGCTTCTCTATATCTGATTATTCAGTTGGCCAAGTTTGAAACTTCAGTTTCCATATCTTCCATATCTTTCAGTTTCCACCTCTTCTTTAGAGCCTGCAGCCAATTATCTGCTATGACCTCAATCAGCTGTCATGACCTCTGCCTCTGGCTGCATCCTGACCTTCAGCCTGGGTGTCGCAGAGCTGTGGTTCTGAGTGTGGTCCATATGAATGGTCATGGAAACTAAGGGAGACTCTTATCTTCCTGCAACATCGATATTTAGGGGGAACTCTGAGTTGTAAAACTATTGAGCTTAGTGGGGGAAGCAGCCCCTGGACCTGAGTTCTGGTCCTGAGTCTTTCAGGACTCAGATAGCTGTGCCACCTTGAGCAAGTCTTTTAACTTCTCTGGTAATCTATTTCTCCTTCTCCTCCTTCTCTTCCTCTTCTTCTTTCTCCTCCTCCTCCTCATTCTCTGTTCTAGGGATTGAACCCAAGGGCATTCTACTTCCAAGCTACACCACCAGTCCTTTTTTGTTTGTTTGTTTTGAAACAGGGTCTCACTAAATTGCTGAGGCATCCTTGAACCTGCAGTCCTCCTGTCTCAGCCCCGCCATGAACTGGGATTATCATGCTTGGCTATTGCTTCTTTACCTGGTAAACAATTGGGCTAGGGTATAATGTTTCTCAAAGTGGGTCCTCAGAACACCAGCATCAGGTTCACCTAAGTGGCTTTAAAAGATGCAAATTCCCCGGGCACAAGCCACTGTTATTGAAAATGAATCTTTGGGGCCAAGGGGGTCTGTAGTTGAACAAGTTCTCTACTTGTTAAAAACCTACAGATTTTTACAAATACAAGGTTCCTTCTGTTCTAAGATGTTACTGGATTAAGTAATCATTTGAATTACTTGGAAGAGACAAGTAGAATGGATGAGTGAATAATCCAGAGCAGCTTTTGCCCTAATGGAGTGTCTCCAGAGAGGAGGGTTAAAGCCTTTCTAGTCCATGGCCTGTACCTGGGCTGCAGCGCCGAGACCATGCTGCAGCTATGTGCCTACCTGCCAGGGGCCTCCTTTCTTTCCTCTCCCCCATTGTTCTGCCTTCCCTTTTCTTCCCTCTTCTCCCCTCATCACCTACCTGGTTCTTTCCTCCTTTCTTTTGTCTGTTCCCTTCCTCCCTTCTTTCCACCATCCCTCCCTCCCCTCCTTTTCTTTCCCATTTTTCCTTTTCATTCCTGCCAAAATCCCATTGGCACCTGGGTAAACACATCATTATCAGTATATTCATTTGCACTTACCTAATATACTTTTCTCCCACGAAGTCTTTCCGGCTCTCTCAATCAGATGTAAACATTTCCTGCTCAGAACTCTCACAGCACTTTGAACTTCTCTTACACCATTAATCATACTTTGTCATGTAATATTTCTAGGACTACTTTATTGTATGCCCCTGAGGAAAATGCTATTTTATTCATCTTTATGTGGCTCTTTCTGCAGGGCCTAGCATAGTGCCTTGCACATGATGATAGTATTTTACATTCATGTAGTGTATACTCCTTTAAGAAGTATTTTCATAAATGTTAGAGAATTGTAGGCATTGAAGACGTACTTGTTTTCTGAATGGATCAATGAACAAATTTCTTTCTTTTCGGTACCACGTTCCTGAGTTTGTCTTATCTCCTATCCAGGAGGCAGGATTGTGCAGGGGCAGGAACGCTGACCTTAGAGTCCTGAACTTGAGTCCTCATTCTACATCTGAATAGCTGGTGGTTTGGGGCAAATGGTTTAACCTTTCTGTACCATGATATTATCTATAAAGCCGACATGAAATACCTTCTTTTCAGGGTTTCTGATGATTGACTGCAATGACTTATGAAAACATCTGGCACATAGAGGATCACTTAAAAATAATCATTAAATAAAATTATTCCCTTCTCCCAAGGCTTCACCTCCACTAGAACACACCTTAAGGACAAACACTAGCCATTTTAATTCTTTCTCTCCAGAGTTTTACGCTGTCTTGGTGCACCGCATACAAAGTGTGCAGAATACATTTTGTGGACTCAGAAATAGCCAATGTCGCAAGGTGAAACAAGTATGGAAAACATTCAAAGAGAAATGAAAAAACTGCATTTGTCACGATTATTTGTTGCAAGATCCGTACACCTGACTCAAACAAGCTTAAGGGAAAAAAAAAAAGAAAGAACTTACTGGTTCCCACACTGAGAAGTGCCAGGGCAGATCTGGCTCTGAGCACAGCTGTATCCAGGGCTTATAATACCAAAGTCGAGATGCTGTCTCTTTGTGTCCAGTTCTAGGTCCTCCCTCTGTGGCTTCATTCTCAGGCAGGATCTCTTCAGCTGATGGGAGGGATGGCTGCTGGTTTGTGAGCCGAGGGGGAAAGGTCCTTTTCATCTGTGTACCTTGTGCAAGTCTCATGGAGAAAGTCTTGTTAGCTCTGCTTGGGTGCTATGCCTACATCTGAGCTAATCAGTGGGTACAAAAGATGAAGTACTATGGTTTGCTCATGTGGATCCCACGCCAGGGGAAAGGACACAGTGATGGACAGGCTCTCAGATCTTAAGGGATGAGGGAGGAATAGTTCCTCCGAAAGAAGGGGTGCTGGCAGACAAAACCAACTTGTTCAGTATACAAGCAGAAAACAACACTCCATTTCCCATAAGATCCTTCTGTTAGCTTCACATTGCTATAACAAAATGCTGGAGCTAATTAACTTATACACAGAAAAGATCTGTTTACCTTATGATTTTAGAGGTTCCAGTTCCAAATCAAGTGACCTCCATAACTTTGGGCCTCTAGTTGGAGCACCAGATGGCAATTATGGGGAGTGCGTGGCATAGCAAAGAAGAAAAGGATGAGACCTTGGAGACCAAGGTCTCTTCTTATACCATGAGCCAAAAAGCAAAGAGGAAGAGGAAGAGACCAATGTCCCATAACCTTCTTCAAGGGCACGCCCCTAAGGACCTTGGGACCTCCCACCAGGCCCACCTCCTAATGGTCCCACCATCTCCCAGTAGTGCCGTGTGCCATGCTGGGGACCAAGCCTTCAACAAATGAGACTTTGGGGGACACTCATAACTCAAACTATAGTAATGCCTTATAGTAAAACTGCCTACTATGTGTTATTTAGAAGGCCCAACTTTGTTTACCCATTAATTTTTTCATTTACTTATACTGGGGAAAATAAAACCACTTTGAGTGTCTCTTAATTTTGAGTATCCCAATATCAGGGGTCAGGGTAAAGCCATAATGAAGACAAACATAGGCTTCCTCCAACTGAGCTTTGGTCCAAGGCGGGCTCAAAAACCTGTCATTACATGGACTGCCACAGTTCCTGAAACTCCCTCCACTAAATAGGGCCCTGAATAAGGTCATTTGCTTCAAGGATTGATTTCCAGAAGATCCCAGAACCAGTGTATTAGCAGGGAGGAGCTTCATTCTGTTCTGTTATCACCATTTGACATGATTTGTTTGCTGGCAACAAGGGCCTCTCCTAGCTAAGATCAGAGAATCAGACTCTAGGATGAAAGGACATGGGACGACAACTCCCTTCAGAAGCTTGTGCACAGTTCTGGTACAAGGTGTAAGAGGTAAATCAGGGGTTTTGTTTTTGTCTGTGTTTCTTAATTATGGAAACTACCCATAACATTTATCATTTTAATGTCTATAGTTCAATAGTGTTAAGTACATTCACATTGCTGTGCAATCATTCCCAGAACTTTTTCATCTTGTAAAATCTAAACACTGTACCCATGAAATAACAACTCCCCATTCCTTCCTCCTCCGAGCCCCTGAAAACCACCATTCGATTTTCTGTCTGTAGGAATTTGACCACTTTGGCTACCTTATATAAGTGGAATAATAACAGTATTTGTCCTTTTGAGACTGGCTCATTTCACTTAGAATAATGTCCTCACGGTTCATCCATGACATAGCATTGGTTAGAGTTTCCTTCCTTTTTAAGGATGAATGACATTCCAATGTTTGTGCATTCCACATTTTGTATGTCCATTCATCCATCAGTGGATACTTGGGTAGCTTCCGCGTTTCAGATATTTTGAATGATGCTATTACACACATGGTGGAGAAGGTGGCAGGAGGCTGTTTTGGAGCTCTCAGAATTCAGATGAGGTAGGGCCCTGATAGGACCCTAAACAGATAAGCCCTGAATTAGGAGGGACAGCATAAGAGCTCGAGACACTCTCTTCTGGCATAGGCTGAGATTAGAGGAGGTGACAGTTTTCTGGGCCTGAGCAAGTATCCGTGTACAAGGGAGAGGACCCTGAAGGAAAGAAAATGCCAAACTTTATCTAGCTCACAATTTGTCCAGCACTGGCCCTGATTTCACACTTTGTTGACCAATCTTTGGAACTCTTGTCAGGTCGTTAGAGGTGACTTCCAAACTATAACATGGTACTAATTGCTTTCGGAGAGATCTTTAGTCATTCTTCAAGGCCCACCTCCCTCCTGCTGAACCTTCCATCAAAGCATCCATGGCTCAATCCCAGCCCCTAGCAGAGCTGGGTTTCCCTCCTCCACTATCTCCCAGCTCCAATTTCACTTTTTTTTTTTTTGCAAGAATTACCTATATCGGACTTACTAGTTTATCTTTTGTCTACACCAGACTAAAGTAAGAAGCCAGTGTCAACCAAGTGCCCAGCTGTTCCTGTCACTGAAGAGGTTGATGCTCATGGCAGTGACTTTGAAGGTTAGTAGAGAACTGTGACATGGATTGAACTGAGGGCTGCAGGATGGTGCCTGGCATAAGTAGCCTGTTAGCTGGAGGCTGAGCCAAATAGAAGCAGAGTATCCAGAGGACTTTGAAATGGCTGCTGAAGACAAGGGAATTGCTTGTTGGAACTAGGCGACCCAGGAGCAGATTTCACGGTGCAGTAGATCAATACTGTTCCTTCTAAGGAAACAAATAGAATCAATGCCAGCTGCCCCAGGTCTCAAAGCAGATCTGAGAGCCATAGGCCCTATGGATAGAGGCTCCATGCTGACCTTGTAGAATGCAACAATATGTACCTCTTTGGGAGACTGGGAGACATTTTATTGAATTTTATACCAACAATTGTACCTGCATCATCAAAGGCCCAACATATAAGCATATGGCAATAGAGGAGCATACACATGAACAGCTGAAAGAGTTCTTAGATGTTGCAGATGGCATTCCTGCTGTCATTCTGTGCTCCTTTGCCCACAGCAGACATTGCTCATTGACACCTACACCCCTGCTGGTCACAGGGGCAGCTTCAAAATGTTCTCACTGCTGTTTAGGCAGCTGAATGGTCATGGTCAACCCTCGGTGTGAAGATTTGCTGCCTTCCCTGATCTAATTCAACCTAACACCAGAAAGACTCCTGTCTTGTGAGAGCTGTTCTTTTTTTTTTCTTTTTTCGGTATGGGGGATTGAACTCAGGGGCATTCTACCTCCAAGCTATACCCCCAGCCCTATTTTTTTATTCTTAATTTTGAAACAGGGTCTCACTAAGTTGTGGAGGGCCTCACTAGGTAGCTGAGGCTGGCCGAGAACCCGGATCCTCTGGTCTCAACCTCCCAAATACTGGGATTACAAGCATGCACCACCACACCTGGTGTGAGAGCTGTTCTAGAAGCTTTGGGAGCATATTTCACTGTTGAACAGCTCAAATTGTTAAACCTCCAACTTGATTAAAACACATTGCGTCCTTACCATTTGAAATGCCGTGGGCTATGTGTTGAGAAGGTGCTTCTTCAAGCAGGACAGAAACCTTCCTCCTGGTAATTTCTTCTCATTGGTCCTACACTTGCTTTCTGGACAGCACATAAAGAGGTTCTCCCTATGAGCATGACAGCCCTTTCCAATACTTGAAGATGCCTTCTACCCCCTTTCTGCTTTTGTCTTGCTTTTTCATAGAAGAAGTCTTTGAAGTGGTTCCACTTGTTTCTTATAGTATTTGGTTTTTAGACCCCTTGCTCTCTGGTTAGCCTCCAATGGTCAGGCCTCAGATTGCCTATAATTCCTGAAGCTGGAGGGCCCAGAATGCACACAGCACTTCATGTGTGATAGTACTAATTCAGAGTACGACTTCATCTGTGATAGTTCTAATTGAGAGTATAAGGCAGAACACAGGGGCCTTGAGGTAAATTATATAAACTTTTCTCTTTCTCTCTTTCTTTCTTTCTTTCTTTCTTTCTTTCTTTCTTTCTTTCTTTCTTTCTTTCTTTCTTTCTTACTGGGGATTGAACCCAGGGGCATTCTACCTCTAGGCTATACCCCCAGCCCTATTTTTATTCTTTATTTTGAAGCAGGGTCTCACTAAGTTGTGGAGGGCCTGCCTCACTAAGTAGCTGAGGCTGGCCGTGACCCTAGATCCTCTGATCTCAGCCTCCCAAGTACTGGTATTACAAATGTGCGCCACTACGCCCGGCTCTTTCTTTCATTCTTTTTTTTTTTTTTTTTTTTTTTTTTTTTGATACTGGGAATTGGGCCCAGGGGCACTGTACCACTGGGCTACTTCCTCAATTTCCTTCCCCCCCACATACTGTTTTAAATTTTGAGACAGGATCTTGCTAAGTTGCCCAGGTTGGCCTCAAACTTGAGATCCTCATATCTCAGCCTCCAAAGAACTGAGATTACAGTATGAACAAAACCCTATTATTTTACATGACTTAAAAATTATTCTTAGAATCATAGGAGCTCAGAGTTATCCTTAAAAGGCACCATCACCCATCTGATGATTAAATAGTCAGGCTGCAACATTCCTTGCAAATATTAGGAGTCTTGAGTATCTTCTACTAAAGAGGAACGTCAATCATTTCAAGGCAGGCCGTTCAATCTTTTGGCTCTTCTGTTCACAAGTTCTTCCATTTCAGTTGAAACCTGCCTCCTTGCCACATTTGCTGTTTCTCAGAGTTACTGAGCACTTCATTTGGTCAGCACTATTCTAGGCATTGTGTGCACCAGGAACATCAGTGCTCCATAGGGGTGATCAAGGTGGATGAACAAGGACGAGTAAGTTCAGACTTTTGTCTCCAAAGAACTTACATTCCAGTGGGGACAACCCTCTCCCCTTCCCTCCTCACACACAAAGTAAAACCAATGCTATATAATGGAGAATATCGAGACATGGGCTAAACATTGTGGAAGTACAGAGAAAAAGGTTCTCACCTCCCATGAGGTTAGCAGAGATGACCTGTTCTTGTGTCTATGCAGCAGCCAGTTATCTCTTTCAAAACCAAGGAAGATTACATTACTTCCTGCTTAACACCCTTCAAGGCTTCCCATCACACTCAGAAATGAACCCAAGGTCCTGACAGCGGCCTGCAGGGCCCTGCACAACCTGGTGTCTGGCCACCTCCCGTTGCTCATGTGAACTCTTGCACTTTTGCATTTTGGTCACACTGACCTTGCTGCACACCTGTCAGATTCCCAACTCAGAGATTTATGCCGGGTGTTGCCTGTTGGGGCCTCTTCTCCCATGGGCCTCTCTGTGGCTCTCTCCTTCATGTCACTCAGTCCTCACTCAATTGTCAGCTGTATGGAGACCTGAAGTTCCCTGTCTCCCATGACTCATCACTTGTTATCCCCTTACTCAGTGTATTTACTCAATAGTATTCACGAACACCTAAGACTAGATTTACTTATTGTCATTCTCCTAGTAGAATGTGAGCGCATGAAAGAACGGATTTTGTCTGTTTTGTTCACTGCTGTATCCTCAGTTTCAAGAACAGAGGCTAGCCCAGCACCTAAGAAGTACGAAATAACTATTGCTGTAGTGAATGAATAAGTTAATCTTTTTGATAACCTAGTCTAAAAAAACTAGCAGCCGGTGATAGTAACATCCAGCATATTTTGCAGTTTCTGGAAACAAGTCCAATCTTTTTAAAAATAAGCCCACATAGTTTCTCATTTGAAATCTCATGCTATTTCCTACTTTTTATGATTTCTCAAAGATTTTGACTGTGGCTCTGAGATCTGCAAGTTCCTCCAGCTATCTGGGAGATTTTCTACCTAGGCCAAGAAACTGACAAATTGCACGCATGGAGGATTCTCATCTAGCATGAGGTTACATTTTCAAGTCAGCATGCAAAAGTAAAATTGACATACCACCAGAATTTCCCTTGAACATCCTTAGCATCACAGTAGAAAACTGATTCTGTAGTTGTGCACCCAAAGAATTGGTTTATTTGCATTAGGAGCCCTGCAGTGTGAAAAATATGGATCTCCGAACACCTGCATCACTCTTAGCCTGGCTAGGTGCTTTTCCTGTTGGAGGTGTTCGGAAACTAAGGCTGAGAGAAAAGCAATTTACATCCCCTGGTTTTGAGCGTGGGTGCTGGAGCTAGACTGTCTAATTTTGAATCCTGGCTCTAACACTTACTTACTTGCCATGTGATTACAGGCAAGTTACTCAACCCCTCTATGCAGTTTCCTCATCTATGAAGTGGGATAATGACAGTACCTGCCTCAGAGGGTTATACTGAGACCAACTCATAATGCATATGAAGCTCTTAGAATAGCACCTGGCACATAGTAAGGATTTCCATAAATATTAGCAATCATTTTATTATCTTCCATTTCATGCCCATACTGGGGCACACACTCTGTGTGTGGAAAGGCAGGCAGCATGTGCTAGACTATTTAAATTGCAATCGCTTGCCTGTTCTCTCTCACTCTCCTTATTTCTCTCTTTCCCCAAATGCCAATAGTTGGATTTGTATGATGTGACCTCACTGTAAATTGCTCAGGTGCTTTCCCTCTGCCGGAATTCTACGAATTCTTATATTGACCATCATATGATTTTTAGTTTGAACACCTTTCTAAAGATTGGGGAAGATGAGGAAAAAGAAACAAGTGTGGAATAGTTTGACCTCTTCGTCTGTCATTCCCAGCCTTGTCCTGATGGCCCCCTCCAAACATAGCCTAGCTATTGAGTCCTGTCAGTTGCTTTTAGCTTTTCTTAGAGCACTGACTCACACCCCGGCTTCAGCTGTTTGGACACTTTCCTTATAGATTCATGTTCTTCCCTTTCTTTTAGTACTGAGAAAGTAAAAAAAGTCAGGAAGAAAGGCAACACTGCAGAAAGTGCATGAAAAATAGCCAGCCAAGTTTTTTTTTTTTTAATGTGAAGAACAGAAAAGAGCGAGGCCTGAGGAGTTGGCATGAGGAGAAAGAAGCATTTGCTGTTATATACAGCAGAAGCTACTGTCCTCCCCAAGATGATGAATTCCCAGAGGCCAGAGCTGCAGGGGATTCAAGGGGCTTTCAGGGGTGACCAGCCTGGCATACCAGCTAACTGCCAGAGGGCATGAGCCAAGTGTTGACCACATTTTTGAAAGTTCAGTTATTACAGGTATTCATTTTCCTTCTAAGCCCTGGCACAGCTTCCCTTGTTCCTGTGTGGATATTGAGACTAGTGAGAGAAATGTTGTGTAAGGCTCAGTAAATGCCAGATATTCTTATTAATATCATCATTTGGCCCCATATTTGACCTAGTCACTCACTGATTCATATTCAACAAATATTTTTCTGAGAATTTATATCCCAGGCAACAAGCAAAACACCGAGGATAGAAAGATGAAGTAGATACAGTCTCCTCACCTTAGTTTGTGTCTGGGGAGAAAGAGAGGCACAATGAGATAACTCTCCTGTAGGAAGGTGAGACCAGTGTCTCAGGTCAGGAGACCAGAAGCAGTTATAAGCAGCGATCCCAGGAATTACTAGTGGAGGAATGAGAAACTGGGACAGGGAAGGAAAGGAAGCCAATACAGAGGGTGTTAATGAGCAAGTTAGTGCTGTGAGTGACTGGTGCTCAGGCTGATTTGGGATCTCTCAGACACAGTTCAGTGTAGAAGCTGTCCACTCTGAGGGTGAGAATCTGCAGTAATTGCCCATTAATCCCATCTTCTGGCCTGTCCCAACTTCTGGATGAGCACATGCTTGACCACAAGTAGTAGGAAGTCGTGGGTGAATAGGAGTACTCAGAGTATCTGTTATATGCACCTGTAGAAACAAGCACAGGGCATTATGGAAGCCCTGAAGGGGAGCTCCCAGCTCGACCTGGTCAATTCTAAGAAGCCTTCCTGGAAGAGACGACAGTTGAGCAGTATCTTAAGGGATTCCTTACTCCAGAACTGTTCAGGCACTAAAGATTTCAGATTTCGAGTTCTGATGAAGGTTAATAAAATATCAACTTATTACCCCACCTGTGGGGATCAGAGGTTGAGAGTAGGACAAGAACTCAGATGGTTAATAGTTCCTCACAGAGCTGCCCTCCCCAAAACTGAGAAGAGAGAGGGAGAGGAAGAATGAGA
>PVLC010002272.1:50544-67351 GCA_004027655.1 Graphiurus murinus | reverse complement strand
GGGCCACCACCCACAACCCTGCCCAACCCCCAGATGCTGGCTGCTCTCACTCCTCCCTGGCCAGCACCAGCTTCCAATTAGACCAAGGATGTGGCAATCGGGCTGCCCAGAATTGCTCTCCCCACCTTCAGCCTGCCCTGAGCAGAGTTCAGATTGCACATTTCCCGACACTCAGAGAGACCCATTAATATTTAGCATGTTACATTTCCAAAGCACTTTGCTAACACAAATTGATCTTTTCGGCACCCCCTCGTGAGGCAGCTCAGGACTGCTGGGGACATAGGGCTTCGGGAAGATAAGCTACTTAGGCTGGGGCCATGGCTGGTGAGCAATGGATGCAGAGTAGAACCAAAGGTCGATGACACTAGTTGTCTGAGCCTCCAGACAGAACTCCAGAGAGGCTGCGACACCCCTTTCCGCCCAGTATGTCCTGGAACCAATCCAGCCCTCAGAACGTTTAAATAAATGGGTTCGTCATCTGTAAGATTGAACTGCATACAAACCAGCTACTGTTTATGAAGCACTTATTATGTGCCAGGAGCTCGGCACTTTACGTAGATTGTATCTTTTAATTCTCACTATCCTTGTTTACCTTCTGTTATATCACTATTGTTTTGTGCATTGGAAAACTGAGGCACAGAAAGATTAAGTAACTTACTTAAAGTTGCCCAGCTAGTAATTAGTAGAGGTAGGATTTAAACCCAGGCTATTCAGCTTTAGAGGTCTTAACTATTGTGAGCCAGCTTAGGTGTGGGTAGAGGGACAAACTGAAGTGGAATTAGTCTTTGTGAAGTTCTGCCTACTCCCAGGCAATTCATCATATGCTTTGTGCGATTATTGCTGGCGCTAAAGGAATTAGAGGGAGGGGGACTGGTGCAAATGTGTTCTTGAAGAATGAGAGTATAAAGTAAAGTTGGTTACTTGATTCCCTCTGATCTTTTACTTTGACTTCCCATTCCCAGCCCTCCCTAAAAGGTCAGAGAGAGAGGACCAGTTCATCCAAAAAACAAGCGTGGAGCCCATGGGCCATGCATGTGTGATGATGGCATTCACTCTAGTGGGGTAGAGACACACGTGCTTAATTATGACTTGTGGGGAGCACTATAACCAAGGATTAGGAGAGCACATTGAGGGAGAAGGAGGACAGAGGAGTGGCTTGTTAGTCCAGGCAAGACGGAGAAGTTTTGTGGAAGTGATGGTAGTTAGATCCTGATGGAGGTAGAAGAAGGAGAGGAGGGGATAGCAGGAGCAAAGGAAAGGAAGTGAGAAATAGCGGGTTTGGGGACCAGCAAGTTCTATCTGCCCAGAGTTGTGCTCTTGCCTTCTTAAGTGAAGGGGGTCAATTTCGAATCCCACAGCCTTTGATGAGGGATTGGGTTACAAATTCTAGGGTGTCCCTAAAAAGATAACTCTTTGTGACATGTCTAGTCAAATCTCATCGAGGTATTCTGTTGTTGAATAGATAATTGTCTAACAGATATTGAGCAAGTTTCTACTATATTCAGGGCACTGCTATGGGAGCTCCTGGCAGAGAATCATGCCCCTCCCCATTTTGTAGTACTGGGGTTGAACCCTGGGGGTATTCTACCTCTGAGCTACACCTCCAGCCCAATTTTATTTTGAAATGGGATCTCACTAAGTTGCGGAGGGTCTCGGTAAGTTGTTGAGGCTGGTTTTGAATCTGTGATCCTCTTGTCTCTGCCTCCCGAGTACTGAGACTACAGGTGTGTGCCAATGTGCCCTGCAATTATGCCCTTTTGAATGCTATGGAGCCATGGGAAAGGGTTGGGACTGAGGGACGTATCCTGAGAAGGAACTTTGTAAGGGTCACTCTACCATTATCTTAGGGGAAAAGAGAATTAGCATTGCAATAAAAAAAATCAACGTGTTCCCTATTTGTATCTGTCCCTTATGGACAAAACTGTGTAATGTAGGTCCCCTTAGTACCTTATAGTTTTCCAAAAATTTCCTATCCATCATATAACTTAGTATTCTGATTATCCAATGAGGTAGGTGATCTTTGTGAGGCTCTATTTTACATATGAGGAAACTGAGTTTCAGTGAATTAGCTAAGGTTATATGCATTTCAGTAGTAGAAATTTCGGGGTCCTTCCTGGTTTCAAGTTTGCTCCCTTACACATACCACTTTGCTTTCCATCTCCTTCTAGGTAGCTCAGCACAGCCTCTGATGGATGTCAGAAGCCCCCAGTAGCACTTTAGAGTGGGAAGTGTGGCTTGCTGTACACCCCAAGGGAGGCACTGAGGGTGTCGAAATTAGGGCATAGATGATATCATGTTGGAACCCCAAAGTCCAGACTATTTATCAATGACAGCTCTAAGGAGTCAAGTTGTTCTCAATGATTCAGTCAGGATGAATGTGGGCACAATATCTCCAAGCCCTTCCCACTAAGTGGGTACCATGACATTGCATAGCTCAGCCTATAAGCTTTGAGATTAAGAAGCAGATGGAACAACAACCTTGATGCAAGAAGGCTAATCGCCAGGGGTGTGTGTGGTGGTGGGTCCTGGCAGAGCTCATGGCTTGATAATAGCACCAGATGCTGTGACCTCACAGGCCAGGGATTCAGCCAAAACAATAGTTGCTGCCATGTGTGTGTGTGTGTGTGTGTGTGTGTGTGTGTGTGTTGTGTGTGTGTGTGTGTGTTGTGTGTGTGTGTTGTGTGTGTGTGTATTGCTGAGGATTGAATTCAGGGGCATTCTGCCTTCGAGTTACACTCCCAACCCTATTTTTGTTTTGTTTTGAAACAGGGTCTCATTAAGTTGCAGAGGGCTTTGCTAAGTTGTTGAGGCTATCCTTAAACCTGCTGTCCTCCTGTCTTCGACTCCCAAGTACTGGGATTATAGTTGTGTACCATATCATTTTTAAGGTGGCTTCAGTTAGAGTTGGAGAGTTATCTGGGCTCCTAACTTAGGCTTTGGAGTCATTGCCACTTGTCAGAGTTCTCCTACTTTTCTTCCCAAATTAAATGGCAGCTATCTATTGATGCTCCACCTTCCTATTGGCCTAAAAAAACAAACAAAACAAACAAACAAACAAACTCTAGTTGATGCCTTAGTATCACTTACTGATGCTAGTCATGGGGAAGGACCCAATATCAAAAGCCCAATAAAATTAGGATCTTCTGTGCTTATGAGTTGAAAGTCAACAAAGAAAAGAATACTTAAATTAGGAGGCACCAATCAGGACCCACATATCCCAAGGGAAGGCTTATTTAGTCCTTTTTCCTAATAACATTTTATCCTCCATCTTTCATATTGCATGGATAATTATGATATCATACTGGGAGAATACTGAAGCTCAGAGAAGATTGTGAAATGTCCCTTAGCACGGTTAGGGCTTTTCTCTTATATAACCTTAAATATGCCTCTTATCTCTTATACATGCCTTGTTCAAATTGTCCATTTTAAAGCTAGGCTAGAGATAACCATGTGCTAATCATTGAGCAGACAGGCAACATGGAATCCCTGAGTCTAAGAACTAGATAGCCTCTATGAGTTATCTCAGGACTCCAAAAGGTCACACTAGTAAAACAGGGGACCTGGCACCAGGAACGTTTTGGAGGAACATAATAGAGGTGGTATAATACAGTAGTTGAGAGCTCAGACTCTGGAGTCAAAATGTCTTGGTTCACAACGCAGGTTTGTCACTTATTAGCAGCATAGTTTTGGGCACATTATGTAATTTCTCTGTGCCTCAGTTTCCTACAGTGTAAAGTGATGGTACCTATGGGTCCTACTGAGAGGCTTGTGTGAAGATTGACTCAGATCTGGCACGAAGCTGAGCATCGTGGCACACACTTGTAATCCTAGTACTTGGGAGGCTGAGACAGGGGGATTGCAGGTTCAGGGGTAGTGTCAGCAAGTAGTGAGACTGAGACTGTCATCAACCGAGTGATACCTGTTGCAAAAAAAAAAAAAAAAAAAAAAGGGCTGGGGGTATAGCTTAGAGGTAGAATGCCCCTAGGTTTAATCCCAGCAAAACACACATACACACACACACACACACACACACACACACACACACACACACATGCCTGGGGTAGAATGCCTCTGGGCTTAACCTTCAACACCAAAAAAAAAAAAAAAAGGATGTCACATGCAAGGGTTTAGTATAACTCCTAATACATATTAAGCACTCATTCGCCATTAAATGATATTATTTATGAAAAGAAGAAACTTTTGAGCCAGGCATGATGGCACAGACCTATAATCCCAGCTTTTCTAGGGGCTGAAATAGGAGGATCACAAGTTCAAGGCCAGTCCCCGTACCAGGTACTTAAGTGACATCCTGGGGGAAGTGGCCCACGCCTATAATCGTGGTACTTGGGAGGCTGAGACGGGAGGGTTGCATGTTCCAGGACAGCCTCAGTAAGTAGTGAGACTCTCATCAACCTAGCAAGATCCTGTTTCAAAATGAAAATAAAATAGGACTGGGTGGGGTGTAGTTTGGAGGTAGACTGTTCCTGGGTTCAATCCTCCCTACCACCACGCCAAAAACAAAAAAACAAAACAAAACAAAAAACCCCCATAAAAACAACAACAAAAAAAGCTAGGGGTGTAGTTCAGTGGCAGAGTGCCCCTGGGTTCAGTCCTTAGTACTGCCCCCCCCCCAAAAGAGTGGGACTTTTCTTTCAGGGTGCTTCTTCCCTGTCTTTATGTCCTTAACCTCCACTCCTGGTGCTCTCCCTAGTTACCATTTCTGGAGCAAGCTGTTCCAACATCCCCTCCTAATTCTGGTTGGACACAGAAAGGAAAAGCAGCTTGCACATGAGTGACCTTTATTTTATTTTGGTATTGCTTACAGCACCATCTTAAACCAATATACCACAACTCTTTTTCATCCAAAAGCTAAAGGCCCTTTAGACTAACCATTCCTTATTTATTCTGTTAAAAAAAAAAACAAAGTCAAAGTCTTTTGGTTTCATGTTCCTTTATTGTATTTTGTAAGGCACCAAGCACATATTGGATACTATGTAAATGTGAGATACTCTAACAATAGTAACTGAGACAGATGAGAAACTCAAAGGAAGCAAAGTCACCATTTTGAATTTAGCTTTTTATTGATGGGCTGAATGAGCTGGGAGAGACAATGTGGCTCCAAGGCTAAAGAGCCCGTAGGGATTCCAAGGGCGAAGGTTTGAATCTCAGTCACAACAGAGCTCTGGTGACCCTCGGCAAACAGCTTCCTTCCCCGAGACCTCAAATTCTCCCCATGAATACTGGGCTTGATGCCACAGAACTGTCTCGTAGGGATGTTAAGTTAAGCCTGGGCTGCCATATGTGGTTATGCAGACAGACTGTGCACTGCACAAAGGGCACCGGCTGATGCGTGATTGGGGGCTGGAATGCAGTCCACACTCTGCTTTTCAGTCTGCACCCTGGTGATCGACCATGTTCTTCGGGAGGAAGGGGGCACTTTTTCCTGATGTGCACAGTAGTACTATATGGGCTAGTAGAAGTCCTACATTGTCGGTGACGGGGCACAGAGTTTAGCACACAGAACGAATAAAAATCATTCAACACAACTATCGCATAACTACACATGTTCCAGGCTCAATTCTAGGGACTGAAGATTTGGAGATAGATACAACTAATTACTGCTGTTGGGTCCTATTTTTCCTTCCCCAGTCCATCCTCCACTATATTCAATCTATCAGCAAGTCCTGTGGACTCAATATGTCAAACCAACCCATTTCTCTCCATCCACTGCTTGCTCTCTGCTTTATTATTTCTCACCTAGACTACTACAACAGATTGGCTCCTACTTCTACTCTGTTCCTCCAAACAAAAACAAGAGTGTTTATATGAAAATGTGAACCAGATAATATCACCCCCTTGTTTAGAGTCCCTTTTGCTGGCTCTAATTTAACCCAGGGTCCTTGCCGGGGCCTCAAGGCTATGCATACCTGGCCCTGCTTACCTCTTTAAATCATCTAGACCATCTGGCCCACATTCTTTACACTTCAAACAGCCTACCTCTGTGCAGTATGATCCTTTCAGCTGGAACACTCTTTTTGGTTCTCCGCTTCGCCATCTCTTTCTCATCCTTCAGTGGTCAGTGGAAAGGTCTCCTCCTCAGAGAGGTCTTCCTGGATGACCTTGTTACAGTAGTGTAGAATTCTCTGTCTACCACCATCATCGCCAAGATGTCCTACTGTATGGCAGCCCAGCTCAATTTGAAAGTATAGAATTCTTTATTTTTTTAATTTATCTCCAGGACAGTAGGGACCATGCTTGTTAATTCTCCACTGTAAAGCCACTCAGCACCTTGCTAAGTCTCTGATTTATAGTAATAAATGTCAATAATACTTGCTAAATGAAGTTGATAAATGGAATTCACCCCACCGGGGAGTGGTCATGACAAGGGCCGTGATACGCTGGTAAATTGGCTCTCCAAACAGCAAACAAAAGCCCTGATTTGTCATTTGCTGATATCCTTGCTGTAAATACTACCGTCACAGCTGATCTCGAGCTACTAGAGGTTTAAAAACTGGCTTGAAAAATTTCTGAATATCTAAAAAGTTGGCTCTTTGAAGCTGGTATGAGTTGGCTCTAGTCTATGACCGGAAGTTAGGTCAGCACAGGTAAAGCGGCACTAGTTCACAGGGATTTCCTGGAAGAAATGATAACTGATCTGTTTTGAAGGATTTGTACTTTTCTGGTTCAGACTCAATACATCTAAACTGGCTAACATAGTTGTGCTCGCCAATATCCTGCATTCAATTGTTTCTGGTATCCCTACAGAGGCCACCTCTGCTTGCCTGTCAGTCCAATCTTCATAAGGTCCTTACATGCGGTTTGTGTTTTACTGGGTTTGCTTTGAGCCTACCAGAGTAGAATTAGACAGGGTAGAAGTTAGTCAAGGGACAACAGGGAGGATTTCAAATAGGGACAGCTTATGCAAAGGTGAGAGCAAGCACAATTCAGCAGTTTGGTATAATCTGGATGCATGTGGAAATGAGTGTGTGTGTGTGTGTGTGTGTGTGGGGGGAGATTAGTTCTTGCCAGGCTTTGGTTGGATGAGGAACATAAACTTATTCCCACTCTGGGCTGGGGCAGGTGTCAGTAACAAAAGGACTCATTATTTTTCCTCCATAATTCTTACTACACCAGAAAATTGTGCTTTTGTTGTTGTTGTTGTTGGTTTTGCTTTTTGGTATGGGATCATTTGATTAATATATGTCTCTTTCAAAAGAATGTAAACTCATAAGGGCAGGGACTATTCTGTTATTATTTTCTCAGTACCTGATGTTGATACACAGTTACTAATAAAATTCATTCTTGTTGAATGATTAAATAATCTGGGGAACTTTTAAAAGTACCCATGCCCACGGACCTTACTATAAGATTTGATTTAAATTCTTCTTCCCTGAATGGGGCTGGGGTTCATATTTTATAAATCTATTAAAGTTATTCACCTCCATACCTTTTGTTAAACTCAATAAATGGAACCTTTAAGGATTTTGACACAAATATGACTTGATTAAATTTGCTTTTTATGTAAATTGGCCTAAGGGAAGTAGGGAAGACCCCATAGAGGTACTGAGGGCAGTAAAAAAGTTTACCAAGTAATCAACTAACAAATGGTTCCGGTAAGAATTGAATCACTGGCAGTGGGTATGAAGAGGGAACAGATTCAAGAAGGAACATGATTTGTTGACCTTTCGAACAGGGGCTAGTGGAGGAGGAAGTGAGCGACAGGGAGTAATCCAGGTACAAGGGAAAAGTGAATATTAGTAAATAGGGAGGAGGGGTAGTAGATAATTTTTCTAGTGCTTTTTTTTTTTGAGGTGCGGGGGCTCAAACCCAGGGCCTCACAAATGCTAGGCAAGCTCTGTTATCAATGAGCTACATCCCCTAGTCTCAAATTTATCAAGTACATTTGAGATGGCTGTGGGACCATGGATGAGTAGAGGTCGACTAGGAAGTTGGGGGTACAAACAATAAGTTCAAGAGAGAAGTGGCTGGGGTCTTCGAGTCTTCCCTCTCTCATCCCAATACCAAGAACTCTGGAGAACACCAATATTTAAAAGGTATGCTAGAAGCTGGACGAGGTGGGTCCTGCCTGTAATCCCGGTACTTGGGAGGCTAGGACAGGAGGATAGCAGGTTCGAGGACAGCCTTAGCAACTTAGTGAGACTCTCAGCAACCTAGCGAGACCCTGTTTCAAAATAAAAAAAATAAAATGGGGTTGGGAATGTAGTTCAGAGGTAGAATGCCTCTGGGTTCAAACCCCAGTGCTGAAAAGAAAAAGAAAAAAAAGAGGTGCACTACAATAATTCTTGAAGGTGACTGACTTGAATGGCTTGAAAGGAAGAAGGCAAACCTAGATATGTCATAGAAAATAAGTGACAATGTCTAATAGCGTCAAATGACTGACGCTTGAGATGCGTTAGTATGAAAATACCTCCAAAAATTTGGCTAGGAGAGCATTTTCGGGGGGCGAGGGGCAGCGGCTTCAAGGCAGAATGGAGTGCACGGTGAGGTAGTGGAGACACTGAGTGTGGACAACTTTTTCAAGAAACTTGGCTGTGAACGGAGGAAGAGATGGTTCCACTGAGTGGGACGTGAGATCTGAGCACGTTTACACCCAAGGGAGGGCTGAAGCAACAGAAGCGTAAACGCCTCCTGCTACGTCATTTGCCAGCTCCGCCCCCACGTGACCGGACGCCGTGGGCGCGGCCGCGCCTCGCGCAGACTACAGCTCCCAGAAGGCCCCGCGGCGCAGAGGCGGGCTGAGGCCTGGCGCGCGCCCCAGCGGCAGGAGCGGAAGAGCCCGAGCTTCGAGGAGGCGGCGGGATCCGAGAGCACCAGCGTCCCGGTAACCTCGAGCTCTGCGTCCCCCTCTCTTTTCACTCCATGCTGTGGCTCGTTGCCCTCATTTCTTCCCCCCCAGCCGGGGGCACGACTTCCTTCCCTTCCGTGTTTGTTACCGGTATTTTTCTCACGTGACGCGCACGGCCAGCCCCTGCCTGGGGCGGAGGTTACTGGGAAGCTCGCGCCCTTCGACCCCCGCGGGCCCCGGGTCCGGTGCGATCTTCCAGGGCCCTTCTGCCCTCTCCAGGCGCAATGTGTCTACTCTGGGCCTCACCTCGAGAGCTTTCCGCGTAGGGGTCTTCCCTTTCCCATGTTTCAACAGGTAGTGAGTGTGGTCGGTGGCTCCCCACGCGGATACAGGGGCGTGGGTCGCAGAGCCCCCCCCCCCCAGCTCCCTGACGACCCTCCCCTCGGGTGCCGGTGATTCCCGGGCCACGAGCCTGGAGAGCCAGTCACCTCCGCTGTCCCGGAGCCCCGGGCTACGGGCTTGGGAATGAGCTGTCTGTAAGGGAGGTTGTACTTCCTGTTCTTCTGGGCCGCCCCTCGGGAAAACTAGTTCCATGATCAAAGTTTTCTTCACCTATACAGCCGGCCTCTCAGAGTTGTGTAAGGAAAGGAGCATTGGATTTGGAGTCTGATGTCCTGGGAGGAATCTTGGTCTGCCACTTGCTGTACCTGTGGTCTTTGGTAGTCCATATCTGAAAAATGGGGACAATAATCTTTTCCCTATTCTCACCTTCCAGGATTTTGGGACTCAGCAGAAGTGATTATATGTATGAAGGCTTTGGACTATAAAGCATGTTTAGAATGTAACCATAGTATCCTCCTGTCTCCAGTCCAGGTCAGTTGAATTTTAAAACCATGTCCATGTCTTTAAGAAGGTCAAATGAGCTAATAAGTAGGGGGAATGTCTTTTTGGAAACTAATATGTACCATACAAATAATCTTATATCAAGTTCCTTGTGAAGAGGTGACATTAACACCTATGAAGTCAGTTATAAATTCGTCTGGATTTTGAGGCCCGCCAGAATTTGGGCTCTTCTCTCCAACACATACGCAACTGTCTACTCCTTGCTCTGTATGGCCTTTCTTCAGCATGACAAAGGCACAAGCATATGAGAAAGCACTTAAAGCTCCCCAAGTATGATGCTAAACTAATACTAGTCTCAAACAGTTTCGTGTTTTTGCTTTTGTTTTTTCCTCCTCTTCAGGTACTAGTAATGCAATAAACCTAGCCCTGCTTCTAACGCAATTCAACTAAGGCGTACATACTAGCAGAAATATTTTCACCTATCCTTGATATATGTGCCAGGAGTCTATGTTTCCTTACAGTCATAATTTGGAAGATAAATAGCCATTATTTCATTATGTTTTCTTTTCTGAAAGTTGAGCTCTGAGACTCTAAGTAGGTTGCACATTGTCTTAGTTTTCCCTGCCTAAGAGAATAAGGATTTTACAGTCAATTTTTAAAGGGGTGTGGGATGTAGTAATTAGGTATTTAAAAATCTGTATCTATCCTGAACTCATTGTTGGAGAATATTTGGATATGATTCAAAAGCACAGGATCGCAATAAAATGCATTAGTTCAGTATACAAAGTTGGACAAATTTCAGTTCAGAGCTTGTGCTGTGACTTACTAGTTTTTTTTTTTTAATATACTTTGTACTAATTAATTGACTCTCTGAGCTTATTTACTATTCTCTAAAATGGAGATAATAGTGTTTGCCTCATAAGGTGTCTGTAAGGATTAAATGAGATGTGACTTAAAGGGCTTAGTGATGCCAGGTATAAGTAAATTCTCATATTGTTGCTGTTGTTAACTGATAAGAAATGATCATTTTAGGCATTTTTCTGAGATTCCATTATTTGTTTGTTAAATGAGGACAGTTGTCTTTAATATACAGACTAAAACAAAACAAAACAAAACACTGCAAATAGAAGTTTTCAGATTGCGGGTTTTTTAAAAAAATATTTAAAAATATTTATATATTTTTGCCATACTGGAGATGGAATTAGGGGTGCACCACCACTGTGCCAAATACCAAGTCCTTATTTTTTTACTTTGGGATATTGTCTTGTTAAGTTGTCCAGGATGCCTTGAACTTGCAATCCTCCTGCCTCTCAGTTTCCCCAGTAGCTGGGATCACAAGCTGCACCACAGTGTCCAGCAACCTTTATTAAAGGTGGAAACTTTTCACGACTGCTGCTGGTATGGGTGTGTGTAAAGGGGGAAAGCCCTATAGAGCGAAATGATTTGTTAGTCAAGGCCGCCAGAGAGTTAAGAATTGACGTATGTACTTTTACTTCCTTCAAGTGCCATGTTGTCTATCACATGTCTGTAGATTCAAATGTTTAGAAAATGTTTTCTCTTTTTCAGTGTTGTATTCCCGTGGACTTGTACAGAAAGCTATGACAATAGTCACTTTCACGAAAATCAACTTCATTTGTTATATTTTTTCTTTGTTTTAAACACTAATGCTCCTTGACTCTTTTTTACTTAACGGATTTTCTTTGGAAGGTAGACTTTACTTTCAACCGTAGTATCTAAGTATGCATAGTGGATGATCAGTAATGACTACACTGAAAAGTTCTGAATAGGAATATTTTGTTGATAATCCCATGTTACAGGAGCACACTCAGGAGAGAAGGTCATACTTAACCTAAGCTTTGGAGTCAAACAGTGGTCTGAGTCTAGGCATCGCTGGATGTGACTTTGATTCATATAATCATTCTGAATTTACTTCCTCATCATCTGTGAGACAAGGTTAATAATACTAACTCTACATAGTTGAAAAGATTAGAGATTTGAATTAGGCACATTCTAGCCCAGCTTAGTAAAAAATAGGGCTGTTATTACTATTTTTAATTTTTATTATTGCATTTTTCTGATAGTCATGGATTTCGGTTATACATATATATTCATTTGAATGCTTAATTTGTGTGTGTGTGTGTGTGTGTGTGTGTGTGTGTGTGTTACCCAAGGTTAAGGTTGTTGTCTGTGACCATGGAACCTTAAACATTGCAAAGCTAATTGGCCAGCATGGAGTTTGAATCTGTGACCTTGTCCTCATTAGCTTCATGAACTATCACAAATATCTCACCAGAATAAACGAAAAAACTGGTATATTTTTTATTTGGCATTCATGCAACTCATTAGACATAAGTAAATGAACTAATGTCAGGAGAAAAAGTACAGATTTTAAGTTAAGACTAGCCTTCAAGTTAAGACTAGCCTTCATATTATGTATAAAACAGGTGACCTATAGGATGATCTTTGACAACCACTAACCTAAACTGTAATTTAGAAATTTATTTTGGTTGTCAGATTATATTTATTATAGACTTCCCACCCATAGGAGAAGTGAGAAGATATGGAAGTATGCTATTCTTGTGTTGAAAAAGAAATCTAGTTCTATGCTACCCATCAGAAAATGTGCTCTGTAGCTATTGGGGAAAGCAATTTAGAGTTCTCCATTAATGAGCCCAGCAGGATGAATGAAGCTTGGGTGATTCCTAAGAGCTTATTGAAATACTGAGCAATTCTAGTTGTTAAGAGCATTAGATAGGAGAAAAGTTATAGGGCATTGCTTGGCAGTAGTAAGCGTACACTTGGAGAGAATTTTCTCCTCTCAATAAAACAGACCAGTTTCTCCCAGTCTGGTGCAAATTATTCACTGTCATGCTAGCCTTCTGTATAATTTTCTATTCTTCAAATTCACTCTTCGGTTTTATTAATATTTGTTGTCTTTATTTCTTTTATAAATGTCAATCATGGCTGATTTCGAGACAGGGATGAGAACAGAGAAGCACTGTTGGAGACAGCAGGTTCTGGTGTCTAGTATTGTGAGGTTTTCAAGTAACATGGCCTGACCTGTGAACCTAATTTTTGGAGTGGGCAAGGGCCTGACAGTTCGTGACCATTTAAGGATACAGAGTTAAAATGTGGGCAAATGGGTGTATAACGTTCCTTAATGTCAAATCTGCTTCTTAGAAAAGAGTCTGAATATGTGTTAGTATTGGCTTGCATTTAGGCTTTTTCAAGTTGTCATGGAATGTCAGAAGAAGGGAAGAGCTTGCATTTAAATCCTCTTAAATTTATACCAGTAGTCTTGTTTCTGTAATCCTAACTATAAAATAAGTATAATAATATTATTTATAAATAATCCTTTTTTAGGCCAAGTGCGGTGGCACATGCTTGTATTCTGAGTACTTAGGAAGCTGAGACAGGAGGAAGTGCAGGTTCCCAGTCAGCTTCAGTTTACTTAGTGAAGCACTCCGCAACTTAGACCCTGTTTCAAAATAAAAAATAAGCTGGGCGTGGTGGCCCATGCTTGTAATCCCAGGATTTGGGAGTCTGAGACTGGAAGATCTGGGTTCTCGGCCAGCCTCAGCTACTTAGTGAGGGTTCCTACAACTCAGTGAGACCCTGTTTCAAAATAAAGAATGAAAAATAGGGCTGGGGGTGTAGCTCGGAGGTAGAATGCTCCTGAGTTCAATTCCTAGTACCGCAAGAAAAAGAAAAAGAAAATACAGCTAGGGGTGGGACTCGGAGGTAGAATGCCCTTGGGTTCAATCCCTGGTACCACATACCAAAAAATAAACAAGCAAACAAAAACAAGAAAAAGAGACCCCAACAAAATAACCCTTATTTGTAAATTTAAAGGAAAAAGTAAAAACAATGTCTTGAAAATAGATTAGGCTACTGTCGGGGAGAGAAAGAAAGGCAGAATACAAGAAGAACACAAAGGTAAAACAGTCATGTAGACATAATAGAGTGAAGGTTGTTCAAAAAGAGGTCAAAAGATCTGAAACAGTTACACAGGCAGTTAGGATAATCAGGCTGGGCATACAGTGGTGAAGCCCTATAATCCTAGTTACTCAGGAGGCTGAGGCAGGAGAATCTCGAGTTGATGGCCAGCCCTAGCAATTTAGAAACCTTATCTCAAAAAATAAAAGTGATGGGGATGTAGCTGAGTGGTAGAGTGCCAATGGATTCAATCCCTATACTGTAAAACAAAAACACCCCAAAGAAAACAGAAAATAAACCAGCCCTTTTTACTTATTTTTTATTTTGAGACAAGATCTCACTAAGTTGCCCAGGCTGGCCTTGAATTTGTGATCCTCCTGCCTCAGCTTCCTGAGTAGCAGAAATTATAGATGTGTTCTGCCTGCCTGGCTTAGTTATTTTTGTCTGTTATTTGAGGATAACTTTATCCTCAAATAAATTGTAAATATTTATAGTTAGGAAAGGGAAGCAGATATTAAAAGTAAATCAAGTAAAATACAGGGTTTTTTTTTATATTCCACATCTAACTATCAAGCCAGTTTGTGTTAGCAGTCCTGTTAACTACTTACTTGACCCTTCATAGTCTAGTTTAAACATGTTTAAAGAAAAATTGAATGATTATTATTTTCTTTTTGTGGAACTGGGGATTAAACCCAGGGGCATTCTACCTCTGAGCCCCACCTGCAGCCCTATTTTTTATTCTTTTCTTTGAAACAGGGTCTCAATAAGTTGCAGAGGGCCTCATTAAGTAGCTGAGGCTGGCCGTAAACCCAGATCCTCTGGTCTTAGCCTCCCAAGTACTGGGATTACAAGTGTGCACCACCACGTCTGGCTATTATTTCCTTTTGTAAAAAATGATTTTTTTCTCAGCTGGGCGTGGTGGCGCATGCTTGTAATCCCAGCATTTGGGAGGCTGAGACCAGAGGATCCGGGTTCGTGGCCAGCCTTAGCTACCTAGTGAGGCACTCTGCAACTTAGTGAGACCCTGTTTAAAAATAAAGAATAAAAAATAGGGCTGGGGGTATAGCTCGGAGATAGAATGCCCCTGAGTTCAATCCCCAATACTGCAAAAAAAAAAAAAAAAAAAAAAAAGATTTTTTTCTCAAAAGTCTAATGCATTCTTGCTGTTGGAAACTTGAAAGTATGGAAAACTTAAAAGGATAATGACAAAACATAATCTCACAATCTAAACATAACAATGCTCACATTTTTCATGTTTTTTCACTCTTTTTTTCCCTAGTCACTAAAGTTCTGCTTTCCTAAAGGAATAAAAAAGCTATTTATAATAAAGTATACAATTAATTAACCATTTGTGGTAAAGTCATCTTTGTATACCTATTTTGGCACTTACGTACTTTCATAAACTATTTGTATACCTATTTTTCCTTTCCCCCTAGATTGTAAATTTAGCTACAGACCATATGTTATTCATCTTTGTGTCTTAGGCTTCTGATATCTTACATGTTGTAGTTTCTCAGAATATTTTTGAGATGAATTATTAAGCCCTCTAATTAGATACTATCTTATTAACAGGTCTACACATTGGCAGGTTGGACCATCCTTAAAGTTGAAAAAAGCTTGATTTTGTTGCATAGCAAGCCACTCTAAATTTTACTGATATAGAATAAGCATTTTATTATGCTTATGGGTTTTATTGGAATTCAGACATGGCAGTGTGTAGATGCTGGTGGAGCCTTGAGCTTGGAAAGTTGGAAAGCTGGTCATGCCTTGATGGCTAGGAGTTAGAATCTGGAGGCTTCTTTACTCAGATTATTAGTGGCTGATGCTGACTGTCCCCCAGAACACCTACATATGGTCTCTCCACATAGGCTAATTGAGCTTGTTGGTAGCTGTTTTCTAAAGAGTGAGCATCCTGAAAGAACCAAGTGGAAGCTGCATTGCTTTTTTTGAGCTAGCCTTAGAAATCAACATGATATCATAGATTGGCAGCAGTTACATGGAACCCATTTCTCACAGGAGAAGTGTCACAATCACATTGTGAAGAAAACATGGTGGGCTGGGTGGGACATAGGTGCCATTTCTGGGAGTCTGTCACAAGCATGTTAGGATTTTTATTCATTACTAATGTGTTTTTTTAATTAGTCAACGTAGTTTAAAAGCTTGTACTAAGCTTTTAAAACCTTTTAAGTATTATTTTCTTGCTTTTACATTTGCAAGCTGGTCAGTTTCTATACTTGGGCCTCACTCCATCCCTTTTTAAAACAATTATCTTATTTTGTAAATGATAAGATACATATTCACTGTAGGAAATTTGGAAAAATCCGTAAACAAAATCAACTCCTAATCTCATCTCTTAAATGTGACCAGTTTTAGGTTCATAATTTTTTTCATGTTTCCTAAATTTATGCTGTTCTGAAAATGGAAAATTTTTAATAAGTTTGAGGCAAATTCAGTTGGCACCAAAATCTAGTCTGATATCACATAAGGCTATCTGTAGCCTTAATTTATTCTTCATAATACACAGTTTATGCTTTTTCCACAGAAATACTAATTTTGTTTTGTTTCTGTTTTTGGTGGTCCTGGGGATCAAATATAGGACCTTGCACATGGCGAGGCAGGTGCTGTACCACCCAGATACGTCCTTGGCCCTTAATGTGTTGCCGTAGATGCTGGTCAGATATGATTCCGTAGAGGAGAATACGTATGTGGAAAGTCATGATAACAGTGTTTGAGAATGGTGGTCTTGGTGGTTTTGTATATATGATAAGCTTAAGCATGGAGAGCCAGGAGATCATTTCAATAGCACTGTGGGATAATGTGGAAATAGAAAGTGGAGGAAGAACAATACTATTGCATAAGAAGAATTTTGGAAGAATCAGACAAATTCATTGATAATGGCACTGGAAATGGGTCTCAGGTCTAAGAGAAGGATAATGAGTTCACTTTCTAATATGCTAATTTCTAGGTATTATATAATTTAAATGGTAGTTTAAAAAGTCTGGTGCTTTAAAAATTTATTAATCTTAAGCCGGGCGTGGTGGCGCACGCTTGTAATCCCAGCATTCGGGAGGCTGAGACCGGAGGATCCGGGTTCGCGGCCAGCCTCAGCTACCTAGTGAGGCACTCCGCAACTTAGTGAGACTTGGTTTCAAAATAAAGAATAAAAAATAGGACTGGGGGTGTAGCTCGGAGGTAGAATGCCGCTGAGTTCAATCCCCAGTA